>JAIPRL010004503.1:0-37634 GCA_025469235.1 Pemphigus obesinymphae | reverse complement strand
CATTTTTTGTGATTAAATGAATATTTGAACCGTCCCCCTGGAATTTAAACTAAAGGGGACGCCAAACTTAAGCTAAGCAAAGAAGGGGGACGCCGTCCCCCTCCGTCCCCCCTCACTTTAACCACTGGGTATAAGTACCTATATGTACTGACCGGCTACGACGATGGGCGACAATTAATAGTTTGTTCGTAAAAAGCCTAAAGAGGTCCTAAAAATAAATGATAAATTTGATGATTTTTTCTTGCTTATGTGGGAGGAAGGGTCCTCCCGTAAATACGCCATTGGAGGTACCTATATAATATGTTTATTATATACATAGAGAGCAGTAGTAGCGGCGTATTTTCAACTTTTTCCTGAAGGGGAGTCCAAATACATATATTGAAAAGCAAACATTTATATACCTAACCTTTTTATATTTTATTATATTTAGGGACAAAATCGCTTAGTTGTCAGTCAAAGGATTGTTGGTAAAGGAGGGGAGAATCTAAAATTTAGTCAATATATTCATTTTTATGGTATTATTATTACTTTTTTAAGTCATTAAACTCTATTTCCAGTTATTATTGTTTAAAAAAAATTCTATCTACCCAGATACGCTATTGAGAGAGAGAATATACTGCATATTTAGTTGGGAAGTATTGATTTTTACTATTATCGTTAGGTATCAAAATAAAATTGTTTAGGAATAACCTATTGAATTTTTATAATCGTTAAATCGTGCAACACTGATATAATAGTTAATCGAAATTATGGGATGAATTTACACCATTTACTTTCAAATTATCTATCATATCATATCATATATATACATACCTATATAGGTAGGTACATCAGCTGACATAAATACAAAACTTATTCTAAATACCTACCTAGGTACCTATTTTTTTCAATTGTTTTTGAACTTTTTTTTTGTCTTTTACAACTGGAATAATTTTGGCTGCCTGCACGGCCACCGCTCTCTAATTATTTTGACTTTAAATAATTTCCTACTTTTTATCTATATATATTCCTATAAAAATTTAAAGTTATAAAGTTAGCTTGCAGTTTTATTAGACTTTGTTATATTCCGTCCATTCATCACTTTTGACGGCCTTCCGATATCCCCCCCCCTCGGATACCAGTCGGCAAATTAACGAAAAGTTGATTAGTCAGTAAAATTTGGAAGGCATTAGTTCAGTTAGCAAATTATAGAAAAAGTAGGTGATCTCTTTTTTTGGAAAATGAGTTGGTAAAATTACAAAATTACTCCGATATCCCTTCCTCTTAATATTTCTTAACGCCGGCCCTGCCTGTCGGTTCCTATTTTATTGAGGATATTTGATATTGCCCTCATTATTTGTGGTTTCTGTTTCGTAGTCTTTGCAAATCGTTGCTGTGATTACCAATATCAATATTTATAATTTTTATTCGTTTTGTTTTCTTTTTGTTTTAAGTGTCTATTCATAAGTATAGTAAGTTAAACAAATTGTATGTGCAATTATAGTTTTATTGTTTTATTATACGTTTAGGAATCGTGAGTTTAGCAAGTTCGTAGAGTGAGCTGTTTTATATATAATATTATGTATATATCTTGACAAATATTGAAAATTTATAGTAAATAAGATTATTTAAAATATTATTTAGGTACTTGAATATTTCTATAATATAAACAGTATCTTGAAAATTAAAAAAAAACTACAGAATTTATAGTCTTTTTCCATCAACATTTTTTTATTAGTTATTTTTAACTCATAAATCATATACTTAAATTTTTTAAGTATAAATAATAAATTGTATATTTGTAGAATATGATTTTTTTGACAGAAATACAAAATAGTTATACGAGTAGGTATATATTAAACCGAGCTTTGCTCGAATCGTTCTATAAAAAGCAATGATTTATTATCATTGTTTTAAAATTCAATAGGTATATCTACTATTAGGGTTTTACCCGACTATAGCCAAGTTTTTCCAGCTCCTACTTACCACATTTTCAAAAATATCGTTTTGATGATACCAGCAGTAAAATGAACCATTTTTTCATAACAACTTTATAATAACTAAAAACAAACAATGATTTGCATAACAACTTCTTTCTTTGTTTTTATAATACTCTAGGATTTTGTTTAATTAATTATTTTTTAGGTTTTTATATCCTTTTTATTTTATCTATTAATTTCCTAATTTAATTTTAATTTTATTTATTACTATACATAGCTATATAATATATATATATATATTTGAAGTAGGTACCTTTATGATATAGGTAAAAATATGTAGAATAATTATGCAAAATATATCCTTACTGTTTTGTACCTACTTATATCCCACCTATATCATTTACGGTTTACTACTTTGAGACTGCTGTCATTACTCCCATAATTATAATTTCTAAATATTTTAAATGTTGAACTTTTTGGAATATTTATATATATATATATATTATGTATATTCTCCCACTGATATATTTTCATTCTCGTTTGGTGGAAGTATTTCCATCACTTTCGCTTTTTTAAATTTATTTCTAGGCGTCTAGGCCAACTGCTTTCGCTTTGTCTATATAAGTGTTATTTTTGTATGTATTTAGTATTACCACTTCCTTGTTGTCTCCAGAAAAATGTAGATAATCTGTAATTTCTAATAATTTCTAATAATATACCGAGTAAAACATACAAAAAATTTCAATGGTTATGGTCTATTGAATATTATATATATATATATATATATATATAATAATTATTATTAATTTGTTATTCTGTTATGACTGGTCTGAATATCATAAAAGCTATTATATTACCTATATGTAGGTACATTGGTAACAGCAGTCCTGTAAATGAATACTTTTATATTATGTTCAGAATATTTATTCGAATAAAAAAAAAATATTCGGTAAAAAATCAATTATTCGACTAAAAAATGCATATCATATTCCAAGTCGAATATATTATACTATATTATATTATTTAAACTAGACGTTCATGATAATATTATAAATAGATTTAATACTTTTATAAATATTAAAATAGATAGGTATAGTATACAATTTAGTAATCGGATAAAATCTCGTTAAAAAACTGAATGTTAAAAATTACAAATATATAGTATAGGTAGGTTTTTATATTATATACATTATTATTTACATTAAAACTACGAAAAACGATGAAAATTATCAAAACTTCAAGACTACTTAACACCTTGTGGCCTTTGAAGATACTCTCATACACGTAGTTAAGTATAATAATGAGTGGGTACCTACTTATGTTAGGCATAGGTATGAATATATATATATATATATATATATGTATATAATATACATAATATATATAATGATATATGCAGGGTTTTGTCTAAATATTTTTATACTTTCATTCAATGATGAAGCCGAAACGTCATAGCATTGCTTTCCTTTATTTTGTAAGAGTATAGCTAATCGCGGATAACCGAAATTTAATCATTTTCAAAAATTTTAATAAAAAATACTTCTCGAGATAGCCGATTTGTGTTATTGGAATAAATTAACATTTATCTATATTATATTATATTAACTATTATTTTAACCGTATTTAATATTTAAGATTTAATAATTTAATTTATAGTTCGGTATATTACTTCAATTAATAACTTTACTATAGTAGACTGTAGTGTAGGCTAGATATTTTTTTAAATAATGCTTCTGGTCTAATTTTTTATTCTATTTATTTCGGAGTGGGGAGAGGATAGGTATTTTGTCCTACCGTAAATTCATACAGGAGGATTATGTCCTAGATTCATAAAATTTTTTATTTAAAATTGATAAATTATGAATTGGATGAATTGGTGGACTAAATGTATGTTTATTGTTAGTCTTCAAATTTTGATTTATTATGAAAAAATAGTATTTTAAAAATAATAAATATTCGAATAAAAATATGTAATTAAATACTATTATTAAAATAGTTTTATTCCAATACTTTATAAATCTGGATGACAGATAAGTAACAGTGATGCAAATAATGCACTATTAACGCCACGTCGGATATTTTGTTCATACTACAATCATTAAATCTTTTTCAACAACATAAAAATTGGTTTTCAAGTATAGGTACGTAGGTACGTTTACATAGGTACTGTATAGGCAGGGTTGGGAAAGGTATTTCAAATAAAGTATCTTTATACTTAATGTATTGAATGATGAATTTTGTGTATCTAGATACAATATACACGATACATTTCATAATGTAAGAATGATTCAAGGTACAAGTATCAAACTTCAACGATACATAAAAGATACAAGATATTCTCATAAATATTATTTTTATTTTACAATAAAAATTGTTTTTACTTATTACAATTATATATTAATATTATTATTATTATTATGTATAACAGCTATAGGATATAATAATATTATGTTCAACATTTCTCATAATAATATACTAAATTATTATATAATTAATAATAACCATTAAACCATATACCTAGTACCTATCTACCTAAATAAAAATAAAAATGTATAAGATATTATAAGTATATCGGTACCCATATAGGTATTAAAAATAAATTTTATCTCATCAGTGCCAAAAGTTTAATTTTCGATGCCAATAGAAGCGATGGAAAGTGACCTTTTTCCGTCTTCGAGCACTTTTTTCTACCAGCTGTGCCGGATCAAAAAGTCACCGTTCAAACAAAATTAATATACATTATGCAAGTATACGTTTTGTCTAACAAGTCAAATAGGTACCTACTATCATCGTGGTAGTATCTGATGAGAGCAGAGGTGTGACAAAATATATTTTGTATGGCTCGTGCGGGAATTCAGTCTTGTACGAAATACATACTTCGCCTACCGATTTCCCACTATTGCCATAAATTATCATCTATTTCTTTGCACAATTTAATTTCGTTATGTATCAAAATGTATCGGGGAAAAATATCGTGACGCTCGTTATCATTTCGGTACGTTACGTTACTTTTACGTAACAAAATTCAACAGTAAAAATCTAGAATGCCTACATAGTGGGTTTGTATCAATATTAACAATAAAAATTAATTTAACATGGTATTTTTTTATAATAATATTAAAATTTTGAATTTAACATTTTTTATTGAAAATAATTTGAATTTTTGCATGAGATTGCAGGAAGGAAAAATGTAAATAACTTTTTTTTTTTCTTTTTTTTTTATGTATCTCGTGTACTCATAAAATGATGTATGCTACTTACTGAAGTAAAATGTATATTGATAAAGATACTTTCATAATATGTAATTTGATAGAAGATACAAAATACAATTGTATCTTTGATACACGTATTTGTATTTTGTCATACTGCCCAACGTATGTTGCGTGTTATTTATTGATAGATTTACAAATTACAAATACAACTTCTTTAATTCTGAAATATGTGTTAAATTACTTTTTTTTAAAAAGTTGTGTGATATACATAAAAAATACCAAATGGAATCGGGGTTTTAACCGGCTCCAGTTTAAACTATACAGATAGGTATTTCAAAAATTATATACTTAGAATACGGGCAATATACCTATGCGTAAATATAATTGATGGGTAGTAAAGATAGTAAGATAGTATAGTAAAGATATAAAAAATAAACTATAATATGAAATATTCACTGGTATAATTTATCAAAGCTGAAGAATGATTAATGACTTTAAAATAGGAATTGTTGTAACTGAGTTAAAGTAAAAAGGAACAATGAAATATGAAAAACATATAGAATACTCAATATCACTATTCTTAATTATCCAAACAGAAATTGTTGGTTTATATCATTACTTACAAATTAATTTACAAAATTTATTAATCTAATTTATTTTTGTAGGCAAGTATCTACAGATAATTTACCTGTACTACCTATTAAGAAGACGTCATACACGTGTCTTAAGAGGTTTGTATAGGCAATAAATTTGCAATAATAAATGTTACCTTATCGTATTTACACATTAATAAAAAATGGAACTGACAATAGGCCCTCTTAAAAATACTTTTAAAACAATTCAAATATTTTGAAATCATTCAATTTCCAATTATATCAAAATGTCCTTAAAATTGCCTATATACAAACCTCTTAGACACAGGTATGACGTCTTCTTAATAGGTAGTGTAGGTAGATTATCTGGTTAAGGTGACATTTTGATCTGTTGAATTTAAAATTCGAGGACCAAAAAGTGTCATGGGGATCTATAAATGTCACCTTTATAGTAGAGTGATATTGAGATCCACTGGGGTTTTTTTGATTCTAAAAGGATCAAAATGTCCCCATATAGGATCACAATGTCCCCACGGAATCAAAATATCATAGAGGGATCAAATGTCCCTAGGGGATCAAAATGTCACCCCGGATCAAAATCTCTATTTACCCGTAAATACGATATTTGTTTAAAAATACATAATACTGCTTTTCGATCTATATCGCTACAGCTCTTTCAAATAATTCACACAATCAAAATTCTTTTGAAAGAAAAACAACATTAACTGTGCTTTTCAAAGATATTTTTTGGGGGTAAATACTACACGTACGACGTCCTTTAAATACCACCTAAACAGTATAATATAGTACTTATATACAGTAAGTTGATTCTGTAGGCATTATACATACCTATACCTATTGTATATTTGTTTATACAAATGTAGTCCTGTATTATTTGTATGGGATTTTCAGCTCAAAATGCAAAAAAAAAAAATCACAGATTCGTAAGTATGGAGAAAATCAATACAGTTATACAATGGGTTATACAATTTACATACGGCCGCGTCAGAAATAATTATTATAATAAATCGTTATTCGTATAAAATTTCGTTTTCACGTAACATTTTCAGCAATAGTGTAACCGTGTAACGATGAGCTCACATACACCTATATAGGTAAGTACCTACGTAACTTACTTATAGACTATTATACGACGCGCGAAGTACTTGTATTTTTATTTTATAACGTCTTGCAATGTACTTAAGTACCTATCCGAATGTACTTATATATATATAAATATAACATAATGTTGTATAGGTACACAATATATTAACGTACACAAAATACTGAAATACACAATACTAACGATCACGTGGTGGCGTACGCACCTCAACATTGCGGTGCTTGGAGAGACGGAAGGTTTTCAAGAGGGTTTGACGTGACCCCTTATATGTAACACGATTTATGGGGCCTACGCACTTGAACTACATTTTCTCAATAACATACCCTTTACTCATTCGGGTAAATATTTATCGAAATAGGTTTTATATAATATAATATATTATACGGATTTACGTGAATTCAAAATGAAGAAATACATAAAATAATAATAAAAAAATAAATAAAATACAAAATAATTTTCCTCGCACACACCTTTCAACGCCGTATCATCTCGCCCATTTAAACAAATATTAGTATCAATAAGAATTCAAAATAATATCAATGTTTAAATAAATGTAATAAATTTAACTTATACTAACCATTAAATTTTAATGATATGTTAATCGAGATTTAATACAATGTGAAACGGTTATACCTAAAGATTATGTAAGTACAATTTAATAATCAACGTCATATTCACGTCATAACTCAACAGACCATACTATCTAATAAACATTGTATAAATAATAAAAATAAAATCTTAAAATATAATAATTTAGCCATGTTACTGAATAAAATAATTAACACCATTTCTAATAAACTTGGAACAAATATTACTAGATAAGTCTAATGCTATTAAGATATTAATAAAGATGATATCCATGACAAAACCTCAGAATTTATAAAAAATAATAATATTCAATTATTATCGTATAATCATTTTGATATTCTTATTGATATTTACAATAAATAAATAAATTAAAAATTCTGTCCAATAATTCCCGATGACTTATTAAAACATTTTTATTAAAAAGTAATATGAATATAGAACTGCTCCACAATCCATTTATTAAATTACATAAAGAAAATAGTGATATTCGACCTGTCATACATTTTAAAACTGCTATTTATTTAGCTAAATATTTAGATTAATTTATTAAACGTAAATTAATTACAACTACAGATAACTAAATAAAGAATACATATGATTTTATAAATAAAATTAACAAAGTTAATATTATACCAGGATGAAAAATTATAAAGATAATAACTTACGCATAATAGTCATGGCTTATTCATTCCGTTAACACAATAACTAATCAAAATTATTTTAAATATGATATGAATGTTTATTCCCAAAATGATGGTTTCGTCATGAAATTTTAACTACCTCAGTTTTTGAATTTATATATGTAAAATTATGAATAAAAATAGATATTAAACCACAAAGTATATAAACAATAAATTAATTCATGTTTCAGGTATGTTGATGACACTTATTATATTTAAAGGCACAAATAGACAGGCAGAAGTTAAGGTTAACAATTTAAACAAAATTGATAAAAAAAATCCAATTTACACTTGGAAATATATATATAGTAAAATTGACTTCTTAGATCTTACAATAAATATCTGTACCTAATAACAAATTTAATTTCAATGTATAATATACTATATAGAAACCCCATTCAATCTGATATGATAATTCCAAATGATTCTAACCATCCATTTTCACAATTTTTTTCTTATTTTAATTCCATATAATATTATAGACTTGAACGTGTTCCCCTGAATAAATCAAATTATGAAAATGAATTCAATATAATTTGTGATATAGGAATTAAAAACAATTTTGATATAATCACGATCAAGAAAATTTATTAGAAAGTTAAAGAAAAATGACAAAATTCTAATAATATACTATACCTATGGTAATAATGCAGTTTATTATTGTTCTATCAAATATCTACCATAACTATCTCAAGGGATGATTTTTTTATCCCTTTTGTATTTCTTGTTTCTTAATAGTGCATTGTCTGAATTGAAACATGGTAAATCAAACTTGTGTGCTGATAATATGGAATTATTTTCACAGGTTCAATCTAGTTTAGACTGTAAACTATTGCAAGCTGACCGGGACCGTGTATAATAGTTTGGGATGAGGCACTGAACCTGCAACTAAACGTTATCAATTGTCAAGTTATGTTATTTTCCAGACGTTCTGGATGCCTTAAATTTTCGTACGTTATTCATGGAATTTCTGTCCCGCATGTTATCACTTTTGTTCGTGATTTTGATTTTAGATCATTTAATAATTGTAGTCCCCGTTATCATATTGAAGAAATTTACTATAATAAGGCAATACAATTACTTGGTAATGGCTTAAGAATCTCTTGTGACTTCCAATTCTCAGCATCTCCGAAAACTATTTATACTGTTCCTTCTCTAGGTCTATAGTTGAGTATATAGATTTGTGGTTTGGGATTCTAATACATCACCTTTACTTACCCATACACAATAATTGAGTGTTTTCAGAAGAAGTTTTTACGATCTGCTTTATTTATACTGGATGTTCTATGTCCACCACATTACTATGTACCAATTAGCAAAGTACTATAGGTTTATCCAGTACTAGATTTATCCAGTCTGGTTGATCGCCGACATGCTTTTGATAGTTAATTTCTCTCCAAATTTGTATCCAAATCCATAGACTCTCCTTACTTATCGAAATATATTTCAGGGTTCCTTCGCGTTATATGAGAACTATTACTTCTTATCGTATTCCTTTATATTTCTCTAATTATCAGCCGAATTCCAAATTTAATGCATCTGGCCAACGAGGACTCTTTATTTTTGTTTTTATTTTGAATTAAAACATTTATATTATAGCCATGTTTTCGTCTTTATTATTAAAGTTTTGTTTTGTTATTTCTCTACATTTTAAATCAAAACATTATATATGTAAATTGAAAATATTATGTAATTGCATGTTGTATTTGGGCATCTGCCTATTTACATAAATATGTACGACTTTTACCATTATTATTTTTTCATATAGGTACCACAGATAACTGTGTTATTTCTGAACACTTATTTAATACATTTCCATGTAGCACAATAAATGGTCATAGACGTGGAAGTGCATCTATTGAAGAATGTTTGATTGATAATGGATACTTATGCCATCAGATTTTAGCAGAATTATTCACATCTGTGAGGTTGACGGCTCACATACCTATATAGTGAGTAATATAATATACATATGACAAATTTCATTCATCCAAATATCCAATAGATTTATTGGTTACTTGTAAAAAATTGTTGGTACGTTTTTACGATTTGTTGAATGTTCATTAAAAAGTTGTAAGTTTTCTAAAAGTCACACCAACTTCATGCTAACGTCAAAAATTATTGAACAAAATATGTATGTTTATATTTGTAGGTTGTTATTAAAAAAAAAAAATACCAACATCGCATAACTTGTTCGGAGATTAAAAAGGAAAACCTTTTTTTATGTTTTATTTCCATTGTCAGTATAGATAATTCATAGGTGTAACGTGTATCATAGAGATATATAATCAATTTAAAGTAAAAATAAAGATCAAGGTGGACATCTTTAAAACATCCAAATTATATTCACTAAAGTTGTATACTGAAATTTGGACATCCAACATTAGCGAATAGTTATCGAATCGAATCTTGAATTGAGAAATCGGTTAAAAACCTTAAGAGATAACTTAGTACTGCAGTTAGCATTACAAATTTAAAATTATTCACATTTTTAAAAACAATTAATAAACATCTAACAAATTAAAAAAAGTTAAACACATTTGTTGGATATACGTTTGAATGTAATCAGTTACAATATATGTGTGCCACTGAGTTCACGGACGTGAATTATTCATTTATATTATTATGTATAATGTACATATTATTACATATATAGATATTATTGTATTATATTATTTAAAGGGACAGAAATGTAAAATATTATCTTTTTTTGTCTACCACACATGTAATACTGTAATTTTGTAGTATTCTACGATACATATTATATAACCATATATGTACTGTAGTAGCCTGCAGATCTACTGATACGATAATGATTTTAAAAGCATATTTTCATTCATTGTAATGTACATATTTTACTTTACCATATTACCGATTTTATCCTCTTAAAGACTATCGTAATTAGTTTAAAAAAACAGTAGAAAATAGGAGGTGAACGCACTTTGCTGGTTGGGTAGGATACTGATAGTGAATACATTAAATTTGAAATCAATTATTGCATTCTATAAAATGCTTTTGAGTCGAACTTGGTGTAATATAATTCGTATTGTATTACTCGACTATATTACTGTAAAAAATTTTATTTTATGGCATCACCATGGAAACTTTATTTGTTATATTTCCCATTTGTAAAACATTTTCTGTTATAAAAGTTGGTTTTCCTTTACACTCAAGAAAAATACTGGGGAAATATAAAACTGAACCCTGGAAAGTACCGTATAGAATGAATTTGCTATTAAATTAAGCTTTTTACTCCAACACTTTTATTGGACTCGTTCTAACCCAAAAGTTGTTTTTAGAGAAATAACAACAACAATAATAATAATAAAACCGGTCAGTAAGGAGTGGAAGTACTTCACTCGTTGAGTAGGATAATGGTGGTGGATATATTGAATTTGGAAGAAATAATAAATCATTTTTTTTTATGAAATGATTCTGAGCATACTTGACTGTTACTTTTGGTTATACTTATAACATATTCAGAATATTTTAATAATATGGGTTCAAATTCATATTATTTCTTATCAGTTAAGTTTCATTAACTGGTAGTATAAAACCTCTGACTAGTACCCCAGGATTTATATTTTAATATTAAACTGTTTTCTTAAGTGGATGAATATCAATCACTATATAATGTATTATTATAAAATGACTATACCTAATGAATTTGTTATATCACAATACAATTAACTATATAGGCTATATAGGTATTGTAAAAATATACAATAATACGTAATTGTCATTTACTCATAAGTCATAAACATAAAATATGTTACATAGATAAACCATTTTGTTAATTAGAACAATAATTAAATAATAATCTTCGTCTTTTCTTCCAACTATTTGGGGTCGGCCACTCTAGTCCTACACTTCCACTTATCCCTATCTCTCGCATCTTCTTAAGTTAAATCCACATTCCTTATATCACTCTCTATCACATCCCTCCAATAATTTTTCGGTCTTCTTCTCCATCTTTTTCCATCAACATACATTTTCTTTATTACTCTTACTGCTTCTGTCTCTTATACTTCCCTCCTTAATACATGCCAGAACCACCTCAATCAGGCACGTAGCCATGTTTTTTTTCCACAAGGGGGCCAAATACTTGATCCTCTCTTCCTCTACGCTTCTGGATTTCTCCCATCAACTAGTACTTTATTAAAGAACTTTGTTAGCCATCTACCTCTACTCTCGCCAATGACATCCATAGCAGCTCTCTTAACACCCTATATATGTTTTATTAACGAGATAGGAACGAATTATTTTTTTTGTAGTGACGAGGAATATAATGAATTCCTTTTATATTAAAGAACAAGAAACGGAACGGATTCCATTTAATACAAAAAGAACGAGAAATGGAATAGATTCCTATAAAAGGAACGTTAACAACATTGGTAAATGCAATAGATCTGTATAGCATATAGGTACGTTTAACATTAGGTCTGACTTCAAATTATTTTTTAGTAGGTAGGTACCTACCTGTTATCATCTAATTTTTTTAATGAATTCGTGTAAGTCAGTAAAATTATTATTGTATATTATAAACACATGTTTTATCTTTCGTATTATCTTTATTTTATTTTCGTGGTTTTATTTCATAAATATTTATTTATCTTTCTCCACACATTTACTTTAGATATATATATAAGTCTACTGCACTTATTACGAAACCCTTTTAACATAATATTTATGTAGCCTAGGTATACAAAGATTTAGAAATATTATCTTCCTGTTTGTTCATATATATAGGTACGTTGCGTATTGAAATATAGGCAGGTTTATATTAAAAAAAAAAATGCTTTAAATATATAATATAGCTACCTACATAAGATTACATGTGCAAGAACATAATTTCTAAAATAATGCTATTTTTATGGATAAAATTATTAATATTATTTTTTAGTAGGTTTTTATTTCTTAGAGATATATTCGATATAAATTATAACATAATATAAATATGATTTGTATTGTAGTAAGTATATCTATTATCAAATTTCGGTATACTTCAATAGTTTAATTATAGTCATAAATATTATAGTTTAACAAGAAATTAAATGTTTGAACTGTTATTATGAATACAGATAAAGTTAAATATAGCAATTAACGAGTGCAAGTATAACTTGTATTTGCATGCACGCAATGACTTAGGAGTTTTGTATCTTTATATACAGTATGTTCGATATAACTGGAAACACTATATCTCTATGTTTTTTTAACCAATTTGAGTTGTTATTTTTATTTAATAGAAGACATGCAATTGCATATTCTTATGTGTTTTATAATTTTAGATCTTTTAGATTTGCGTATCCGACAGTTAAACAAATTTCTTAAATGCCAATCCCTTTTATTGACCCAAGATGGGATATTTTTGATTAATTTTGATGTATTAATCATGGCCTTAAACCCAAAATTAATTGAGTTACAATACAGTATCTAAAAGTAAAAAAGAAAAATTTCAAAAAATTAATGTTTTTAAAATTTCAAATACTTCTCAATTTTCTTCATTTCAGGAGGACCATCAAAATAACTCTGAAAATCAGTTTATCCAAATTTTGTGTCAACAATTTACTAAATTATAACCATTTAAGATGCATAAACAAATCTAAAAGGCTCAAAATTATAAAACATACAAAAAAAATGGGTATTTTTATAATGATAAATTATTATTATAAATCTCTATTACATAAAATAAAATACAATTCAAATTGGTTAGAAACTTGAGGAAATATATAGTGTTTTCCAATTGTCTCGAACACACTGTATATACACTTATACATTATTATTTAGACTACACGCTATACATACTTATAATAGGTATCTACTATAGACATTTGCACGCTTGGCGCAAAATTCAAACGTAGCCTCTAACTACGGTTTTTGTTAGAACATTCCATTGAAAATAAAAAAAATATTATCAGACGCTCCTTCAGACAACTATTTTCTCTATGACGATGAGGTTTTTTCTATGTATTATTAATGAAATATGAATGTGAATTTTGTGTGTGTTTTTTTTTTCAGTTTTAATAGAATATTAGAATTGATTGATTTTGATCATTCACAATATTATACGATGTACGAGTATATATAGTATAGTATGAGGTAGGTACCTAAATTAATTTTATATTATATGCTTGTATTATATTTATATAATTTAGGTATATATACTATATATTATATATATATATATATATAGATACTAGTTATTGGCGTATTTAGCATTTTGTTTAGGGGGTGGATAACAACCATTATAGTTTAAAGTCAAGTTGAGGGGATGCTACAAATAAATAGAATCTAAATATATATATAGGTATATAGAGTAGATAATAGTTTTATAAAATATTAATATTACAATAATTATATTTAGACTTTATATACTTTTATCAAAAATTTAATAAAATAATTTTTAAATTTCCAATTTCTTTTTTTTTAACCACATATTTGATAGTATCTAGAAGACCGGGAGTCATCAGTTATATATAATGTGATAGTGGAGACACATTTTTGTCAACAAGTGATTTAATTTAATAATCTTGGAAGTTCCAAGATATTTCGAGGTTGGAACTAGGTAATATTTAAATATGCAAAGCGAAATTAAGCTGAGGTTATATTTTGCTATTAGTTAAAAGGGTTTTACGTTGGAAAAGTGGTTCGATGCAAAATGATTATCTATAGGAGATTTAAAGAACTCCCCTACCTACTTGAGATTTCTGTGATCAGATTTGACATATTTACATATTACAATAACAATTTTGAATAAAATTGTAGAAACCTAAGGTTGGTTCTTAAAAGAAAAGTTCTTCGAGAGATATAATATGGCCCAAATATTAAAGAGTATGTTACTGGAAGCAGATTAAAAAAAAAAAAAAAAAGGAGATGCAACAAATATGTTTTAAAATAGATTATAAACATATATTTAAATTCTAATGAGTAAAAGAATCAGGTGGACTTTTTGTATCTGTACTCTGTAGGTCAATCATTAAAGAAGACATGGTAAGGAAATTAAATAAGAAAAGGTCTAGAGATCACACAAAACAGAGATGGAAAAACAGAATTAAATAATATTTTATAAGCTTGAAAATATATAATAAGGGTACAAGACAGCAAGGACAGAAACAGGTGGAGCAAGTATAGTGGAGGCAGAGGCGGTGGCCTGACCACGTCGGCGAAATGGCGATTGGCGACTGGTCCCTCAGATAATGGGTCCCTTTGATATTGAGCTATTTATTATTATTAATTTTGTTTTCTCTTCAAATCAGAAAACTATTTTATATTTGAAAAAATATTCAAATATATATAATATAAATAATAAAATAATAATAAATATTATATAATATATAAATTATAATATATAATAAAGGTACATATTATATAGCTGGCGTTTAACGTTTATTAAAACCGAGCACTATTTGATCATGAAGCTCGGAAAACAAAATATAATATAATACATTCTGTAGGTAGGTAAAATTTTGAATGATGGAAATTTAAGAAATCATCTGATAATATAATTTTGAAAAATCAAATGTACTTATTAATAAAAAATTAATTTATTGTAACTAATTACCAGAGCTTAAACAATATAATAACTATATTAGTAATAATAATAATTTCATATTTCATCAAATTTGCTTTTAAAAATAAATTTTATTAATTTTTTTTTTTTAAATTGTATTTCTAATTTTTAAAAACACTGTAGAAATATTTCAGGAATAACTTTGTAAAAACGTTTTATTATTAACATTTTAATGTTATTTAAACAATTTATGTTTTACATTTTTAATTCACAAAAATATTTAAAGCATCAATGAAATTTTCACTATTAAAATATGTCTAGTACCTATCTATAGAATCTTATTGAAACAATTATAACTTAGTTGTATCACTTTATTATTTAATCAATAATTATAAAACCACTATTAAAATGATCAATCGAAGCAATTTCACCAATCTCACATTTCTATATAACATACCAAGTTTAGGTTGTCTTGAAAAATATTTTTAAAATGCATTTAATAATTAATTTTACTTAAATTAAAATATGACATTTCAAAGTGTAGGTAATATTTTTAACATATTTAAATTTCGTTTTACGTAAATTATTGTTATTTAAACTTATGTAACTAATTTTTTTAAATTAACATTTATAGGTATCTTTAGATATCTTTAATACACTACTTATTTTTAATTTTAGCAGTTTTTTTCCGATGGGTAAAGTATATAGTTATAAATTAATGTAAAAAAAATATATATATATACCTAGGGGATATTGTATAATAATACGAATGTAGCCCAATCGATTTTTGTTATAATTAAAATAATAATAATTCTATACATTCTAATCATATTTACTATAATAAAAAATTGACTGAAAATGTTTTAAATAACTTTTGGGTTATAAATAGAAAATTAAAAATGTGATATTTTTACATACAATTGGTAACATTTTAGGTGTTAAGACTCAACAATTTTATAATAATTTAATAGCATAGATGTAACTGTAATTATATATTTTTATACTTACTTTAATTCATTTTTATAGTTACGGGTAAATAATCAAAGATCTATGCAAAATGACGTGTCAATTGCCATTTAAGTGTTTGAAACCGTACAGATTTAACATATTCATATATAAATATATATCTAACAAACAAAGAGACATTGGCTTTTATATATAAGATTAATTCATTAAAATGTATTTAAAATAATAAGAAAAATAAGAAATAATGAAATTTATTGTGTATAACCAAAAAAAAAAATACCAAATAATTTATCTC
This sequence comes from Pemphigus obesinymphae, assembly GCA_025469235.1. NCBI lineage: Eukaryota > Metazoa > Arthropoda > Insecta > Hemiptera > Aphididae > Pemphigus > Pemphigus obesinymphae. The sequence goes on along the minus strand of JAIPRL010004503.1, from coordinate 20,748 downwards.
GTGCGCGTGTTTTGAACCCATTTTACTTTTTATAGTATAAATATGTGCGCTACGACGCTCAATACAAAGAAAACTCAGCGAAGCTCGAACTGATGACAAATTTGATCTAATAACATGCTATGAAATATGTTGTCAGTCCTCCAGCAGGTCGAGTCTTCACACTAGCACAAAAATCGATCCTGACCGGATTAATTCCTGTTGCGCAACACCCAAGATCACTGATCAGTTGTTCAGTTTTCAGTTTCAGTCTTTACCACTTTTTATTGTTGTGTAATCACGATATTTACGAAAAAAAATATATTTACCCAAAAGTGATAAAACGGGTTTTTAAAAGAAATTGTAGAGTTAAAACGCCTATTATAAAATCAATAAAGGAGAACATTTTGGAGTGAATCTCATTTTGGTTGTAAACTTAATAATTAAAAAAGAAGTTAATTTTTTTTACTTACTTAAGCTTTAATAACTTTTTTTTAAAGCAATAAATTAAAAATCCCAAATGAGGTTCGCTCCAAAATTTTGATCCATGCTCAAGGTCGGTGGGAAAGGGGGTCGTGGCCACCACTCACTCTATAGAAATAAATTGAACAAAATCAAGTTTAGTCGATAAAGTCAGAAAAAAGTATATGACCTATATTTTTTTGCTTATTTACCGTTTTGAAGGAAGCATTTCGACGGTTCATTGATGATGGAAAACTAAGCCGGCAAAATTACTCTTAACCCCCCCCCCCGCCAAAACAAATATTTTTTAATTTCAGTTCATGTTGTCAGTCCTTCAGCGAGTCAGGAGCGAGTTTTCAGTCTTCACATTCGCACAAAATCGATCCTGACCGGATTACTTCCCGCCACGGACGGCCCGAGATCACTGATCAGTTGTTCAGCTTTTGTCCCACGCGCACAAGACTTGTCAGCGGCCTGCGTTTTGGACCGTTCGAGCAAATCGGACGGTAAAGAGCTGAATGTGTACGGGGCCCGTTCGGGTACAACAGTCATTTTATTAACATAGTAAATAATAATAATAATAATAATAATAATAACAATGATAATCGTTTTGCGAAGGCGGTGGCGTGTGTGCGCTGCAAACACCGGTCGACGGCGGCGGCGGCGGCGGCGACGACGACGGAGGTGACGGACGTTGGCTGTCCCACTGCGGTCACCGCGGGCGGGCGGACGGACGGCTTGTTGATTTTGACAATACCCTTTGAAAGAGTTTTGACGGGCCGAAAAGAAAAGTGTGGCGACGACGCGACGGTACATTTGACCCCAATGTATATTATGGTAATGCAGTGCGAGTGTGAGCATCTGTCGTGCAGTGTATATAATGATATATATTATTATCATACGACGACGTCCGTCCAATATAATACGTAAATACGTATTTTACAATATAATATTTAACGTATATACACACCTGACGGGCGCACAACAACTGCAGCGCCGCGGTCATTAGTCGGTCAATCGACCGGTCAAGCCTTTTCGGGGACCACCCTCCGACGACGACGGTGCGCAGATGGTCCGCCGTACCGCAAACACGGTAGTGGTCGGTCAGTGTATTTATTATTATTATTTTTTTTCCGACACGCGGCGATATGTTTATTGTGTGGCGCGTAAGGCGTCAGAGTAGGTACGTATACGCCCGCGGGGACACGATAAAAGGCGACGGAAAGAAAGGATTCGTGTAGTATATATAATATATACCATTATATCATTATATACGTATATATATATATGCACATTATATATGAGTATGACCCTCAGCACGATACTGTAAAATGTATCCCGTTCTTCTCCGGACCACGCGCTGCTGCAGTGTCCGTGCAAAAGAACTTTGGACAAGACGAAATGTCGCACCTGGCTTTTGTGTATATACTCGTATATATAGTACATATTATAATGTATGTACACCGCGCATGTCGTCCGTCCATAATCTGTTCATATTTCTCAAATATTAATAATGTACACGAGAGCGTCCGCCCTTGCAACAAAAGGTACGCGCGGGGTCACCGCCGTATCGCCGCCCGGCTCCCGTTATACCCGGGGGGGGGGGGTCGTGAAACCGTCGCTGATCGCCTCCTGTATATAATATGCAAACGCGATGGTTATTATTGTAAAGCTGCTGCTTGTTTGACCGTCGCCGGACAAACAAGACGCGTGCGTGTGATTTTCGTACAAAACGTTTTGTCGTCAACAGAAAAAAAAAAAAAAACCGTATATTGTACAATTTATTATTATTATTATTATTATTTATTAGTAACTGCGCCCGGCTGCAGTTAGAATGCGGTCGGTGGTCGGCTGTTCCGGTGGCGGCCCGGCGTTTGCACTTTGTCCGGTATTTAATAGAATATTATTATTCGAACACGTAGTATAGTGCCCGCGCGGGCGCGCGCGCGTATTCTATTCCTTTTCATCTGCGTACGCTCTTGACTCTCGGGGACACGGACACGGACATAATATTATCATGATAATATATATTATATAGGTGGTACTGGTGAATATTGGATAATTCACACTGCACAGAGGGTTTCCGACGATTTTCAGCGATAAAAACACGTTTACGCAAAACCGTTTAAACGGACAAGTAAAGCTATTTCAGAGAATACAACCTATTGTCAAATCGACAGTGGATAAAATTTTGGAGTGAATCTCATTTGGGATTTTTCGTTTATCGCTTTAAAAATAAGTCATTAAAACTTGAAAAAGTTGAAAAAGATAATTAACTTTTTAAAGCTTCGATAACTTTTTTTTAAAAATTATTGAATTTAAAAACTAAAATGAGATACACTCCGAAATATTGTTCTTTGCCGTAGATTGATAATAGGTATTTTTACTCTAAAATCACTTTAAAAACCCATTTTAACACTTTTCAGTATTGATATACCTACGTTCATTTAATAAATATCGTGATTGCACAACAATAAAAAGTAATAGAGACACCACGGGATCAATTTTAAATTACTTTTAAATATTTTTAAATTATTATATTTTGATATTTCTAAAAATGTCTTAAAAATTGTTTATACACCTAACCTTAAAAAACGAGTGTGTAAACGTCTTCTTAAAAGGACATGATACCCGCATTCACGCTGTCTCGGTCTAACTTACTGATATAATATACGTTCAGCATTTGTATCACAACTTTCTAACGTTACAGTAAATTAACTTTTTTTTTACTAAATTTTCATTAAAATCTCAGTAATTAAAATACGTATTTTTCTCTTTGAAATTAAAATTTCGGAAAAATAGATGACTCTAGGGCATAGATAATAATTTCGTTTACAAAATTGGTAATAGGTCAATTTGCTCTAATATTAAAAATAACAAAATTGTGATACAATTAATGCTGTACGTAAATTTCGTATTTTATCAGTTGGTTAGACAGAGACAACAAATACGGGTATCACACGTCCTCTTAACAGTTTTACGCAAAGGGCCGTCCGAGGGGAGGGAGTTCAGTTGGAAAATAGTAGAAAAAGTCGATACCCCCCTTTTTTTTTTACTTATTCATGTTTTGAATGAAGTATTTTTCAGTGTTTTTCGAAAGTCGAAAAAGTCGGCAAACTAAAAGTTACTAGGATTTTAGTTGGAAAAATGAGAAAAAAGTTGATTACCTTTTTTTCTCTTTTTTTTTTTTTTTGCTTACCTATTTTATGTTTTAAAGAGAAGTTTTATATAATTTTTTTTACATTTTCACCTCCCCCCCCTCAAAAAAAAAAAAACTTTCTTTGGGATGGCTCTGTTTATGCAATTGTGTTCTAACTACTGAAAATCGTTGTTGTATAGGGTCCTCCTAAGAATGAATTATCGAATTGAGAGGACGCTATATCATGGTTTTTTAAGGGGTCTGATACATTTTAAATGTAATCTAAGAATAGTCTTATAAAATAATATATAATATAATATAAAATATTCATATTTGTACGATTTTTATATTGTTGTGTAATCACAAAATTTGTTCAAAAACTACTTGTGGCTTAATTCACATAGTTTAATTAAAAATTATAATAAATGAGAAATAATTACAATAAATAAGAGACGAGAACTTAAACTAAGACTGAGCATAGAGTTTTTGTTTAATAAGTACCTATATTTAAAGATTTAAAATTTGTGATTGAAAAATGTCAAGTTTCTAAATTTTCAAATTAAAAAAAAAAAAATTAGAAAAAAATTATTAACTAAAAAAACTCTGTTCTTTCATAGTAAATATTCTCGTCTATCATATTCTGTTTAGATTTCAAATCTACGATATAATTAGGAGAGAAGTTGTACTTAGAAAGCGAGAACGTGTTTTAATGTCGTTAAAATGCATATATTAAGATAGGATGCTATACACACTCGTTTTTTAAGGGGTTGTGTATAGGCAATTTTAAAGAAATTTTTAGAAATATAAAAATATTTAATTACAATTTAAAATTGGTCTCGTGTTTCTACCACTTTTTATTGCTGTGTAATCATGATACTTGATAAAAAAAAAAAAAACATATTTACCCAAAAGTGATAAAATGGGATTTTAAAGTAATTTTAGAGTAAAAACATCTATGATAAAATCAATAAAACACAACATTTTGGAGTGAACCTCATTTCGGGTTTTTAATGTAATAAATTAAAAATACCAATAACTCCAAGATATTGTCCTTTATCGATTTGATGATAAGTATTTTAACTATAAAATCACTTTAAGAATCCGTTTTAACAATTTTTGGGTATAAACACGTTTTTATCGCTGAAAATCATCGGTATATTATTCGTTTTATAATATTATTATCATTATAAATAGTTTCTAACTTGTTTAACTTCAAAAAAATTATTGGTAAAATTTACATTGTGATATACATGGCCTCTGTCCGTCAATGTACTGAAATATAGTTTCACCCACCCATCCCCCACCATATATTTGAAGTCAAACACGCCATCGGCGCGTACCATACTAATAATATAATTATTGTGATTAATATTAATTAGTTCGCGAAATTTGTTTTACGACCGATATATTTATCTTTCTTCTTTTTTTTTCCATTATAATAATTTATAATATTATTATTACTACACGACGTATACAATATATATAATTTAAGTGTCTCGTAATTATCGTATACTCGTTAAAATTTGACCGCGGGGATATCAGTACTTACCTAATTAATATATATATTCAAAAAAAAAAAAAGTGGCGACGACGACGGTCTCGGTGTAACACTGCGCGGCGGCCACTGAAACCGTACCTACTGCGTCTATATGAGCCACTCGTTTTACCAAACCTAACGTATAATTAAGTAATTCGCGTTGATAAATTATTATTCGCAAAATCGGTTCCATAAAAATGACGTAAGTCGACGTACGCATATAATTAAAAATCGCCGATCGGCCTCAGTCGTTTAGCCGACAGTATTTTCAGAAAATTGCCGGTCGACGACACGCGATATTACGGCAGCAGCTCTATTCTAACAATAATATAATAATTTTTATGCCAATATCCGCGTGATGCCAGTGTCCCTCGCGATTGACGACGGCAATATAGCCTAATCGATGGATTTCGACTCATTGCGTCGTTTGATGTATTTTCATATTTTTTTTTCCGCGTTTACGTTATAAATTATTATCATATACAGTACAGAGATATAAAATAGCGCCTATTGGGGAGGGGGGCATGTCCCCCCACTGGAAAATTTCAAAAACCATGTAAAACGAAATTTCTGTGAACAATTTGGGTAATTTATTTAAGATATTATCAGTATGAAAATATTAGATACGTGATTAGGGTAACCACCATTGTAGAAATAACCAATACAGCTAATCACTTTAATATTAGACTTGGCATACCTCGAACAGTTTGAATCAAAGTTATCGTTCAAATTATAATATTTCATCTGTTGAAGATTATTACCGAGTGTCCATATTTATACCATATTTAGACTCCATTATTGGATCATTAAGTTCTAGATTTAATGAAAATAATGAGACTCCTTTCAAATTATGTTGGTTATTTCCCTGTGAATTAGTTAAACTGAAAAAAAAAAATGAATACCTTGAGATACTCAAAGATACTGTGAGATACTCAAAGATACTGAAAATCATTTTAAAATTCAAAATTTAAAAATTAATGGCTTAATTTGGTATGACTATTGGAAGTTTAAGTCACAAACTTATATAGAAGATATAATGCAAGATTATATAAGATTAGTAAAGTAATGTGAATTTTTTCCTGAGATAAAACAATGTGTAATAATATATATTACATTGCCACCAACAACTTGTACAGTAGAAAGATCATTTAGTACATTACGGAAAGTGAAAACATGGACAAGATCTATAATGAGTGAGTGAAGAAAGACTTGACGGGTTATGTATGATGAGTGTTCATAAAGCAAAAAATTGACGACAATATTAAAAAATCTGAATATATTGATAAAGTAATTGATAAATATGGTATTAAAATAAGAAATTTACAATTTTTATTTGAAAATTGATAATATTTAAACTAACTCTAAATTGTATTACTGCACTACGCACTTTTACATTCAATAAATAGTCTTTATAATTTAAATGTATTATTTTTTATGTTTTAGTTATTGATTTTTATTTATTATACTTCACAGGAATTTTCTATGGGTTGGGATTGACACAAATTGTATTATCTCAAAAAAAACGAGACAGTATTGGAATTGTAATGCAAAAAAAAAATCTAGGTACATTAAAAATCATATTTTTCCAGAACTAAAAATCCAATCATAACCCAACCATTGGAAGTTAAATTATAACATTCTTAGACGGTGTATATTATATTATATCTACACGAGTGCAGACAAATCACACCGTCAGTTTAGGCGGTGTCAAATTATCATTTATTTTGATAAGTATTTTTACGTGATGAGATAATACGTTAATCCATACATTTACATACAATTTTGTAAATAGCGTTATGAAAATTTAAATAAAATATAAACAATAAATTATAATTGAAAAAAAAAAACAACAACAAATAACGTGTTATTGCTAGGACGTGTTTATGAGTTTATTTTTTAAATATGATTACCAAACATATTATATTCCACTTCATATCAAATACTCTTTATATTGATAATGCATTGTTGGCTGTTCTTGTTGTGCGCGTGTAGTGTGATACGGTCTACACTAGTGTAGTGTAAATAAATAAAATAGATGGAAAACGCTATAATATAGTATAATATATAGAGTGATCGCCTCATATCGTTTAAATAGTTTTTTAATAACCGTTTATTATATATAACAACAAATAGGAACGCCGTTCTTGGGATTATTATATCGTTTGTCGTGTGCATTATTGTAATGTACACGCACTAATAGTGTATTGTTCTTATAATATATAAATACATAAATACGGTTTTATACTGCTATGTACGTATAGGTATATTATAAACACGCTTCGGCCGAGTACGCCGACAATATTATGTTATCATAATAATTATTAAAGTACCTGCCTATATATATAGTATGTACGGGGGGTGGCCAGTGAGAAGAGACTCGCGAGCCGCGAAATATTATGAAAAATAGTGAAAAATACGTTAGGTCCAAGAATAGAAAAGAGGCGTGCAATAAATGCGTTAAAATTAAAAAAAAATATATTACCTATTTAAATATCATACATTTAAAATCACTATATTTTTCTATTAATCGTAAAAACTAAAATTATAATTTAATAATTATTATTTTCAAATAAATATTTCTACATTAATATTCAAACATTTTATTTTTATATTAGTAAAAACCTTTTGCGTCTTACACGGTAAGACGCGAGCCGCAGAATGGCCACACCTGCAGGTGTATACTGTAGCCCTCCTAGTGACTAAAGGAGTAGGTAATTACGAAAAGTCAATTGTTAGGAAAGTGGTATTTTTTGATACATAAATATGTCCCAAAATTTGTCAAAATACCCTAAAAATGATTAAATAATGAAAAATTTAAAAAGAATACTTTAAAAAATTTGAAAAATATAAAAATGAAGTCAGCAAGTAGGGCTTATGATTTTGGGGAAGGATAACATGGAGCGAATACGGAAAAGCAAGTAATGAAGATGGGTGGAGTTACTAGAAAAGACAAAATAAAAATCGAGTATATAAGAGGTAGTGGCTTCGATAGTAGATAAAATGTGAGAGAATAGCAAAGGCATGTTTTAAGGAGGAAAGGGTCAGAGGCAGAAAGATTAGTAAAGCAAATGTATATTGAAGAAAAGATGGGAAGAAGAAGATTGAAAATGAGGATATGATAGAGGAGTGATATAAGAGGGCTGGTGTGAAATACATTTTGGAACCTTTGATAATTTAAGATTCAACCGAATCATTGATTTTCATTAATTATTTTGTATAAATTCACCCCCTAAAAGTTTAATAAATTAAAATGGCGGATATTTATGAAATATATCGGTAAGTTACCAACCGAGTGCCGGTAATTCGCCATATCTTATTGTATATAATTTACCATGTTAATTTACAAAACTTTCGGAGATCGTAGTTAACAAAATAATTAATAAAAATCAATGATTTAACCACTAATTAAAAATAAAGAACTATCAGGTTCAATTGAAAAAATTAGTGGTTTATACTATGGAGTGACCGGTCTGGAATACCTATCTTGAAAATTTAAAATTTTTGATAACATATTAAAGTCTTTTATAGCCATTAAAAAATGAAGAAACACATGTATTTTTATCCATTTATCATTCCTCAACAATTAAAAACACTGCGTACAATGGCACAATATAGATATATTATACTCTGTATATAACTGCATGTATAGTAATTGTATATTTCATGATAATATTGTAACATAATTTGTAAAGATACAAGATAGTAATATTTTTTAAGACTATATATTATACAATGATAGTACACACATATATATACGTACGACTACTCGGGCCTTTGTAAATGTAATAATTATATACGTATTATTGTATAAATATTATATAGCATCTGTAAAAAATATGTAATGCACGAATAATGAATATATTAACCCAGTAGAAATAATATACAATCTACGATAACTCTCTAACCTAACATAATTAGTATTAGAGTTTACGATTTTGAAAAAAAAATGTACTCAAGTGTAACAAATCTGGTTTTTCATAAAATAAAACCGTCTCTGCATTATATATGGTGGGTATAAGCTGTATATTTATAAAAAGTAAAAACAGTTAAAAACTACTGCAGAAGAAGTTAAATAAAGATAAGAAAGAAATTTATTCATTTTAGTAAATATTTTGAGCTTCTTTACACGAAAAAAAAAAAAAAACCGAAAAAAAAATTCTGTCTACACTTCCAGTTTTTGATTCCAGAATTCAACCGGTTGCACTGGATTTTAAGAATAAAGAATTGGTTTGTTATTCTAATCGAACATTGGAATTTAACGAGTACGGTTGTGTCTTTATATATTATACATTATATTATTACGACTGCCAGGCCACACTACAATTTTTGAAATATACTCCGTGTTATTTTATTTACATTTTGGCACATGTGTACTTGTAAAACAACAATAACAATTATACTTCGTATATAAAAATGTACCTGTACCTATACGAATCGTACGCAACATTAATTTTATCATATTATATTGTTATTGATGTACTGCACGTAATAATAAATTAAGTTATTATAAGCAAAAAAAAAAACCTAAATTATATATAAATTATCTATATCTAATAATTAGGTATATTAATTTCTATCTGTTATATATTATATGTATTATAATAATAATGCCAAAAAAATGCAATACATAATATTAATGAATATTATGTTTAAATTAATTTAGTAATGGTACTATTTAATATATTGGTATACTTTTTAATACCAATATATATTATTAGAAATAGAAAATATGTTTAATTTTAGTTTTTATGGGTCTATACCTATTTTAAGTATGTATAGGTATACCTAATTAATGTATACATATATATACGGATCATAAATTAATTAAAAAAATAATATATTTATATTATTTATATTTATTATTTAGTATTTATAATGACATATTACTTAAGTTATTATGTTATATCAAAAACTGCCGTTTGGCGTCAATAAATAAATAAATAACTTCGAACGTACCTATAGTATACATCATATTGCTATTATAGTCAAAAGTGTGTTAACAAGTGGAGAGTATAGAATTACTATTTTTCAAGATATATTTGTACCGTTTTCGTACAAAGTTCATTAACAACATTATTATGCTAACTTTTAAATTTCTCATGATTATTCTGTTCTGGTTTGTGAATAATTTTTTTGTTGAAAACAATGCGTATTTAGAAACATATACATTACGTACAGAAAACCAACAAATTGTATGCACAACTGTAAAATTGCTCACATGTATACGTATATTTAGATAACGGTTGTGATAATAGTTTTGATGGTTAAACTTTGTGGTCAATCACCTTTAGTACGAGGAGTCGTTACAATACGCATGCATTCAGACCATAAACACTGTGCTGACTTCTACACCTTAGTGAATGTTTTTTTTTTTTTAAATTCTGAATATTACAATGAAATTTAAATATATATATATATATACACGTCATAATATAGTGTCGTTGACGTATAGCAAAATATTGCTATTATTTAATAGCTATTATTTATGATGTATAATTTAAAAATTATACCTACTCTCATATGTTAACATCGACCTATACCTTATTTATACACTCATAAATAAAACTGAATTAAATGCGTACATTCATGCATAATATTAGCTGTGTATACATCAGAATTTCTATAAAATATTATTGTATATACATTTATCGCGTGGTTTAAACTATACACTATTTCAGACTTACCCTTTCAGAGTGATACCCTTAACGTAGATTATGCTTATGAGTTTTGTCGTACCTACTGCACGTTTTCGTAAAATAAATGCTACGTATACGAGTGGCTATTACGAGACGACACGGGGGGTGGACCATTTTGTATCAGTTGACCAAGTGTGAATGAGTTGAGGTCAAAGGGTAAATCACCTATTTAAATAAATTTAATCCTTTAAGGGAATTTCGACATTTCTGAGTAAAATAAATTGTATGGGATTTTATTTGGAAATTTATTATTAACATAAATTTAACTAACGACAGAAGACCTTTTTGATAACTAAATATATGTGGAAATAACACGCAGGTAGATATTTATGGCGTACATTCTTGAATATTTTTGAATATATATACGGCATATATATTATGTAGGTAGTATTACTTTATGTGTATTTAAATTTATATATGCAACGCATATAATATAAATATGAACTAAATTCGTTTTTTCTCATGATATTATTAGGTATATATATTACCTGTATTAGTATTAATTATTTTTTTAAAATAGTAAAAATATAATAATAATATAATGTGTAAGTAGTAATTGAAATAAATTATGGAAATAATTAATAATTATAAACTATATATAAATATTTATTATGAGAAATTAATGGTTATTATTTAGGTAGGAGGTACCTATTCGTTTTATATAAATGTGTTAAACTGCACAATAGCTGCAGCAGGTACCTATATAGTATTGTAAATTTTTGTAGGTTTTATAATTTTAGAAACGATAAAAAAAGTACTTAATATGAATTGTAATAATTATTAGAATTAGATATTGTATTGTAATCTAATTTTATTTGAACATTTTAATCTTATTTACATACAATTATTATTTAGTAAAATAATTTCTAATGAAATGTAATTGAAGATTTTAAATTAATTTTATATTAATGGAATAATCTATTGATTAACATAGACGGTGCTTGGGTAAAAGGGAATAAGTTCATTTTAACAAATTCTTTTTTATGGCACATTTTTGTAGATTTTAATAATCCACATCGACTGTCATGAAAAAACATCAAACATTGAAGAATATATAGTAAAAATATTGATAAGAATTTTCAACTTTTGGATACTTTTGACAGTTTTTTTGTTTCCCGAAAGTAGTGTTTTTGTACTTATTCCCTTTTACAGGGGTACCGTCCATATTATTAATTGTGTAATATATCCAAAAAGTATCAGGTATAAGTATATTTATTTTTTTCACTTGTTAATGCAATAATAGGCATGTTTTGGCGATTAACCAAGTATAATTTAGTTACTGAATCAGTAAAAATCAGTTTTGATTATAATAATTTATAACCGTTCAAATGGAATGGTTATTATGTTTGGTTAAAAACATAACTAGGTTGATAAAGAAACCACACCTAATCTATCAATATTAATTATATCCATCTGTAAACATTGATAAGATGCCGCAATCGCGGACTTTTCAGTAGAATTGGGTGCCTATATAATTTTAAATTAAAAAAACCTTGGGAAACAAAGCTCCCATAACCTTTTGGCCTTTTGTATAGTATTTCTACTTTTATAAAATAAAGTAACAAATTAAAATTATTTATATGAGGAGGACGTTGCACTTTTAAAAATCGACAATAAAACATATAGTTATATGTATATATGTGTAGGTACATACATTTATCATGGATTGCGTAATGGCTAGCTAATATGGTTATAAGTTATAACTAGGGCCCGAATGTTGATGCTCTAAAAATAATGCCCTATATTTCTAATTTGTAGTTGTTATTAAACTTTTCACAGTGTAATGTACGAGTGCATTTTTAAAACTAAAATGTATACACAAATTTTAAATTGTAAGTGAAAAAATATATTATATTATGTAAAATAATAATAGTAAACTTTTGATTTTTCTACCAATTATTGAAAAATGGTTAAAAATAACTTAAAATTACAAAAAGTTACCTTAAAATGTCAAGAATCGCAAAATAAAAATTAATTATATAGATTCGTATGTTATTGGATTACATTTTTAACTAAGAAAGCATCACCTAAGACGTTCCACAAAAAAATGTAAAAGTTATCATCCGAGCCCTAGTTATAACTATGGGCGTGCGTGAGGGATTCCATAGCAGCCGGTAGAAAGTGCAAAATTGATCAGTGAAAAAAAAGTCATCAACTTTTATTGTTATATATATTTTTTTGGGGGGGGGGCGCACATATTAGTTTATTGGGGCATTAATTTACTAATTTGGGCTCACATATAGGTCATGCAAAAGCACGATCTGCATGACCCGTGCGCACGCCTATATATATGGTTGTAACTAAAAATTTATATATATTTTCGATGTTTTATCCAAAGGCGTAGGAAAGTAATATTTTTAGGGGGCAGTGAATTTAATTTGGCTTACTGTATTGATCTCTTTTTGTAATAAACAAAAAAAAAAGTCACACCTTTAACGATTTAGTCGACTGAAAAGCCATCCATATATTATAGTTTTCCGACTAAATGCCGACAAAATACTTCCTTGAAAGTAAAAATAATAAAAAAAAAAAAAGAGTCATACACTTTTTTTGTTTTCCGACTGGACTCATTTTGCCGACGATTTCCAAACATCCCACTCCCCCTTGGAACAGCCATCACCTTTAACAATTTAGCCGACTGACAATCGATTTGGTCAATTGAGGTAACTTTAGGGGGGGAAAGTTTCCTCCCTCTCAATAATTTCGCCCCTGGTCTTATCCTAGTAGTTAAATATAGATACTAACTATATCTGCAATGATCTACGATCATTCTGAAAACGACAATTCATGAAATACGTCGAAGCCCGAACACATGTTTACGCGATAAACACTATAGATAGGTACTTCATACTTGTCAATTATTTTTAAAAAGGTTGTTTAATTTTAAATCTCATATAAATTGCCTATTCTAATATATATATATTTTAAGTTATAACTCTTTAAAAACAGGTATGTCCTCACTTTTATTTTTCTCTCAATTAAAGATAATAACAACATTAGGTATGTAATATAATTATAGGAATTTGTATATGTATAATATTACTAAAATGAAAACAAATAACACATTTTAGAATGTTTAAAAACAAAAATAATACTTACAGATTGAACCAGTCTATTATGTATCAATATCTATCATCTATATTAAATGTTGTTATTGTTATTTTTTTTTAAATAAAAATAAATATAACTTTATTGAACTTTTAAAATAAGCAAAACAAATAACATGCATCTATCGTCTACTTATATATGTTATATATTATAATATAAATTCGACCGGGTGAATTTTTATAAATTCACTTAGGTTTTGAAGTACATTTTTCTTTTAATACATAATATCATTGATTATATAATATATACTGTAATCACTTTATTTAATCGTTTTTTTATCATTGTATTTTACAACATTTTTTTTATCATTTTAAAATTGTTTTCATTGCTGCTATAAAATGATGCTTATATATTAACTGCTGCAAGGTTAATATATTATTGTATTCATTTTTTTTATTGTAGTCTCAAGGATTGCAAAAAAAAATAAGTTAATGGAAGGGGAGGGATATCTCTTAACTTTTCCATCCTTCGCATGCTATACTGATTGATATATTACATGCACGCAGTATAATATATATATATATATATATATATATATATATAATCTATATAGACATAAATTAATTGTATTAAGTCGTATGTAATGTGTAAATTGTATGTATACAACCGTGTATGTTCTATATATTGCATTGTTTCTGCTTTTACACACATAAATAGACATTTAAACGATTTTATAGAATATATTTTTGCAAAAAAAAAAATTTAGAATACCTATTTGTCTTAATAAATATTAAAAACGAACATTTTTTGATAACCCGTAATCGATTGATCTATGTATACCTATAGTGTTCGAAAATATAATATTTCAAGAAGTAAATTAATACTACGGACTTAAATATACAAATTTATTAATTAAATCTTCACAATTAAATTATTTTTAACATTTTACCCTCAATTGTATACATCTCATGGTTAGTTTATAATCCATTAGAGATTTGAAGCGTAAAAATACATTTTACTTTTTAGTAACATAATATATGTTGAACGTTCATGAAAATTCTAAGTGCTATATATGTTAACATTTTGAAAAACTTCATGGCGAGTGCTATATGTAACGACTTTTTCGCCTATATGTTTACACATCATATATCACAACTAGATTAAAATATATTATATGAATATTATAGTTGATATCGAAATATCGTTATTTTGTGTAGGTAGTTACCATTTTTTTCTTAAACTACGACATTGAAAACCCGTTACATAATTTGTAGTTTTTAGTCAGTGTTCATATTGAACGTTGTAGTGATGTCTGTGTAAAAATAGTTACGTCTTTGTCATCCGTGATGCGTATTATGAATATCGTGTACTCGCGCACAAACTCAAAATTGGTTTATCAACAACTATCATCTTACCTCAACGAGCAATAACGCATCTATACAGTATACCATATTATTATATACGAGGACACGGTGTACATATTTTTGCACAACGTATAAGCGAGCAATTTTACGAGCATGTATAACGAGTAGCTTTTTTTCTTATTTTCAATAAGGTCAACACAGTAGTAAAGGCATAAAGGTGTTTTTCGAGGAACACTCCGGGGACACGTGCATAAAATCTGTAACGTCAAAGCGTTAGGACGCGAATATGGTTAATTATTTTTTCATTATTACTAGGGCTGGGATTTTAATGCCCTAAAAAGTTCGCCGAAAGTCTCTAGTAAATTGCAACAATTTTCGTTCATTTTATGAAGAAATTGTGAAAAATGCTCTACAAACTAAGAAAATGCACTAAAAACATCAAAAAATGCATTTAAGTTTAATTTTGTCAAAAAATGCAAAAAAATGCAAAAAAAAAAAAAAAACTTTAAAATAATCAGTATCACCCAAAACACACTTTATACTTACGGACCAACGTTTCAAAACACCAGGAAAAAAGATGCCTTTGCATCCAAATCCCAGTCCTATTTATTACGATTCATTTATTATTAACGGACGTCTTTATCCCTTATTTTCTCGCGTCACTTATTATCACGTATACATACAGACATACTAACTATATATTTATGTAATATATCAATTTATATTATTATATCCGTATATGTGTGCGTGCGTATGTGATGAGCGTGTTTGTGTATAATAATATAATATATATATATATATATATATATGTAATACCTAACCAAATGTGTGTCACAAGGGACGTTGTCGTCGTCGTTTGCCGAGTGCGGACGTGCTGTGTAACATATATATTATTATTATTATTATTATTATTAAAAAACCGTGGAAGGAAAAAAAAAAAAAACGCGTACACACTTGTTGCGGGGGGTCACGTGAGGTTCGTTGACCGGCTCCATAATGTGTGTATATTATATTATATGTGTGTGTACGATGAGAATGAACGTGTTGGTGTTCACTTGTCGACGTCGATGAGAGTCGACACAAAACGCCGACCATATATATATATAACATAATACGTATACATAATATAATAATAATAATAATAATAATAATAATAATAATAATATAATATATAACAATATATATTCGTGCGGTGGTCGGACGAGAGTATTATTATATTATTATTATTATTATTATATTTTATACTATATAATATGTAAATGTACAATGAAATATCACACGCGTGGAGGAAGGCGTGTTTTTATTATTATTTATTTATTTTTTCCCCGACTAGTTCCGAGTTCTCTTTCTATTATCGCTTAAGCCGTTTGCGTCGTCCGTCGACAGCTGCCAGAGGTTGGTTTTCTTTTTCTCGACCGCTCGATACGGTATATATCGGTATTTTAGTCGGTATCTATCGGCCGGTGGACAACCGAGCCGAAAATCGCGAAATCGGTCGTCCCGTGTTTTCCATAATATCATCGTTGTTTATACACCGCGACAAAATAGATATAGGTACCTACCTCGCTTGCATTGGTATAATTATTTTTCGATACCAATATGAAACGCATTCATGTCATGTAAACACTTTAAAACGGTTTAAAAAAGTTAAACCGTTTTATATGCTTAAAACGCTCACGCTATATAGATTAAGAAGTCAAAACCGTTTTATATTCTTAAAACGGTTTATCAAATGTACATATTAACGCGTGGATACCTATATAATGTTTTGCATTTGTGACTCATGTTATCAGTTATCACTTGTCAGTATTTGTTTTATATAATATTTAATTTGTTTTTTAATTTATATTAATTATAATAATAATATAATAAATTTAATAACTATAATATTAAGTTTTATTCTACTATTGATTCTCATTTCAGTTGTCAATCTTCTGCATTTTAATTCTGCAAGAATAGAAACAATTAATTTTAATTTCGACATTTATAATTTGTGAATACACAATGAATGAAAAATAAATAAATCATTTATAATTTGAAAATTTGTTATTGAATCATATCCATTATCAGATATTCTCTTGGAACAAACGACTAAAGTCACGGAGTAAAAATATTAATCTTAAAACGGTTTATAAAATATTTATTAAACCGATTTTCTATATGTACGTATATAAACATCTGAAAACGGTTTAAGCTAAACCGATTTAATTTCATACCGTTTTAACGCCATCATATAAACGTAGTAATTATAATCTATGTTTAATTGTTTGTTTCACTTAATCACCAACAGAATTCAAATCCGAATGACAAAATAATATTGTACCAATGAAAAGTGTTGAACTACGTTATAGGCCGGATGAAGAGGAGGTTCGGGGAGAAAAATGTATCAACCGTGATAATACCTATCTATTTTGTCATGGTTTATACCATAATAGCATAGATAATAAAGGAATAGATGAACCACCGTATTGTTCAGTTCCGTGACTGAAGAGACTATTCGTTATCAAATTGGTTGTATGTGGTTGTGGTCACGATTATAAACATTTATTATTGATAAATGATAATATATAAATGACATTATGATCACGGATCGAGTGATAAGATAAAATAAATTTAAAAAACATGTACAATAAATATAATTAAATTATAAATTACGTAATAAAATATAAATTATTGTCACTTGTCAAACAGTAAGTATTTTTGTCTGACATAATGGTCAAACATAATCATAATATTAAGTCAAATAATGACGTTTTCACAAATAATTTATATATAATTCACACTTATTCATTTGTATTATTGATTTTGAAATAAGATCAATTTAGTGTATTTATACGATCATTTTTTTTTCCTGACTTCATGAAACATTCTGATGTCCAAGTATATTTTTGGAAAAATTGTGTAGACACTGTACTGTGCTCATGGAGCCAAACCGTGTTTTTACATTACAAATATACACGTATTACAATATTTTTAAGCGTAAAGGAAATATATAGAAAAATTGCTCAGAACCCTATTTTTTTTAATGCAATGATTTTCTTTTACTTTCAAAACTAATATTAATTTTTTTATTGCTTTCAAATTTGATATAATATACATATAGGTAGTTATAAGTATATACAGTAAGAATATAAAATTAAATATTATCAAATAATTGTATTTTTATGTAAATAGTTACCTACATAAATTCAATATTCAAATATACAATAATATTTATCAACATATATATTATAGCTTATACAAATAATGAATAATAATAATAATAATAGTAATAATACTTATAGCATAATATTTTAAAATTTGAGCGGTTTACTAGGTTATCACTTATCATTCAAGTACCAATACTACCACAACCACTGAATCACAGTTACCATTGTGATAACATAACGTGATGCTCTTCGTACACACAACACTCCGTGTATTAGGTATAGGGACGGCTCTACGCATATTATGCTTATCTATGCACAATTGACACACTGTCACTTATCAGTGCTGTTCTATGCTACTTTAGGGTGACCATACGTCCCGCTTTTTGCGGGATTGTCCCGTTTTTGACGATTGCGTCCTGTTGTCCCGACAGACTTTAAACGGTACGAAATTTGTCCCGCTCTAGGAAGCGGGGTCCCATTTTTGTCCCTTCTTTTGCTCATTTATTGAAAATTTTGCTTTTTTACATTTTTAAGAAAGTATTTTGGGTTTGGATTCGACATTTCACTACGATTTTCAGTTTTTTTTTATTATTGTACCGTTTTTTTTTAATTTTCAAAATATGGTCGCCCTATGCTACTTCAGAAATATCAGAATATCACGGTATAAACAATGATAAAATCGCATCCGAAAACATGGCGACTGATTTTTGCCGCCGTCCTATGCTGCCTGTGTGAATTGTTATCAGTGACCATTCTGATTCTGTTATTATTATTATTATTATTATTATTTATTAAATATATTTTATATTATATTATATATTATATACATACCTATTGACTGTTACTATATTATCTATCAGTTTGCGCACATTTTTCTTTTTTCGTTTCGTGTGTATTTACTCGGGGACACACACACACACACATATATATATACATATATATACATATACATACTGTCCTCCGGGGTTGCAGCGTTATAATAATAATAATAATAATATGTAGAGGAGAAGTTAAAAATGTATACACATGCGTATAATATAGATATATATAATATTACCATATTATAATATGTAGTGTAATGTACATAATATAACATGTACACCTATATAGATAATAATTATTGTGATTTGTGACGCTGTGAAGAAACTAGAAAGAGACAACAGCCACGCACTTTGCCTCTCGTATAATATATGTATTATTATATTGTTCGCGCCAGAATATTATTATTATTATTATTATTATTATTGTTATTATTATTATAGTTTGCCATATTATGTAGACATGCTGCAGAGGACAATAATAATTTGTACCGATTTTTCTTTCTTTTTTGTTTTCCTTTCTTCCTTTCTTTGCGGGCCCGATGTACATATATATATATATATAATATTATTATTATTATACGACGTGAAACCGCGCCCGCCCGTGTCTCTCATTGTGCAGGACGTACGAAATTATTTTTGGCTTTCTTTTGGCACAAACGTGCGCGCGCGCGACACGCAGTGCGGCCCCGAGGCCGTGGCAAGGACGACGCCGGGGATCAGCGCCCGCGAATGCCCGAAATTACTATTCTCATTATACATATTATTTGCCAGAGAACAAACAATGTACGCGCGAACAACGACTGTCGTTGACATCATACGGCTTACACGCATGCTTGCCTGGTGTATAATAAATACTATATAATGTAGTATTGTTCCCGCAACCATATAACCTACAAGAGATCCGGGGGGGGAAAACATTTTTGGCGCATCATTTTCCTAACCGATTAAAGTATAGTAGATAGATACTAGGCATAACCAGTAGTTAAAGTGGAATATATTTGCAGGGGAGACTATATAGCTAATGCAAAAAAAAAAGCGTTCCCTGAGAACCATCTATCGTAATATTTTTAAAATATTTATATAAATTTAACTTTTAATCCATGTTATTATTGACCTAATTTGTAAAAATTCATCACGGACGTATATATATTATGTATATTGTATATATATACCTATTATTATGTATAATGTACATACCTACTCTGTGGTTATAACATTAAAATACGCATCCATAATATAGATCTTGCATACAATTTATATAACTAAATACCATTTTTAAACTTTTTTTATTTAATTTTTGAATATTATGTACGAAAGAACAAATTCAGTCTCAACTTTTAATTAAACATTTAGAAATATAAAGGGGACGCCAAACTAATTAAGCTAAACAAAAAAAGGGGACGCCGTCCCCCCTCACTTTAACCACTAGTCAGTGGTGGATTTGGGGAGGGACGCAGGGGGACGGAGCTACTCTTCATCTTTTTCATGTTGAACAGCGTACCCCTTAATTTATTTATCAAGGAACGCAAGGAGTGCAATGTTTGTTTTAATTTTTA
>JAIPRL010004502.1:0-37638 GCA_025469235.1 Pemphigus obesinymphae | reverse complement strand
AGTTTCAAATATTGATCACTAGAGCGCTAGCAGTAATTAGGTTTTTGCCTAAATTGATAAGAACTAACTTGGCCGTTTATTACTACAGCACATCATGTCCCGTCGCACAACCAGTCTATCTACAGCCGTGCTTATTACAGAATAGAGTAAAATATATTAACAAACATATTACGTACAATAATTTAATATAAATAAATAAAATATTAGTTTATAAATTTTGGTTTTTTTCGTTTATCTTTTGTGTGTACCTATGTGTGTCCATAATTTTCTTGTTCAGGTTATTTAATCTAATATAGATTCTAATATTCTAATACAAATTCAGATTGTAATGAATTATCTTGTGATCATTTTTCGATCAATGAGAAGTGGAGTATGTCATACGCCATATTTGCGCAGAAAATCATCAAAATGAAATTATTGTTGCAGTCATACTTCTTTATTTTGTCATGGTTATACCCACTGCTTTGCCACTAATTCGTATCTCTGCCGAGCAATTAAGTGTAGTCGACAATAATCAATGACATATAACATATAATTCCGAAAGTGTTTGTTTGTTTGTCCGACTACTGACTAGGACTTCACGCATATACACACACCTGTTATTTTAAGGGGTTTTGTACAGGCGATTTTTAAGACGCGGTCGAAAATCCGACAAGTTAAATACAATATTTTGATACAAACGTGTTCCCGAGACTTTTGCAGCCTTTGACTTATTCCAAGTCGATTGCATTATAAATTCTCGTGGTTCTTTGTTAGATCTTGTGTTCGCGAATGCTAATCGGATTAGAGCGAAAGCTGTTGATGATCATCCTCTTGTTACTGATGCGGCCCGTATCACCCAGCATTGTGTATTGATTTTTTTTTTTTTACGATTATTAAGTCGCCTGCTTTTAATTCCACTTTTTCTTACCATAACTTCTGTGTAAAGCTCACAATCCACGTATACCTCATAGTTCTTACTTCCTTTAAACTGGGTCGACACTTTTTGCACTTGGATGTTAACTACTTTTTATGATGCCCTCCATTTTTCTGTACTAAAATTTGTACCTTTTGTCAATTCTACTAGATCAGACTTCCCTGTATGGTTTTCTAAAGACACAGTGGCGTACGCAGGATTTTTTAATGGGGAGGGGTTGAAAATAAATAAGTAATCAGTAGACACAAGATTAGGCATGAAAGAATAAAGTAGGTGCTATTTGAGTGTTATAATAAAATAGGTACTGTTAAAAATATATATTATAATGGTATATATAATATAATATATATAATATATATATATATATAGCGGCGTATTTATGGAGAGGGAGTACAGGGGTACTGAAAATTCATGTAAATATCATTATATTAATGATTGGTTTTCAATATATTTGACCTACCCAATAGAAAAAAAGTTGAAAATACGTCACTGTATATAGATAATATATAACATTTGATAATATGAAACATAAAAAAAGTACAATTATACTGGCAATGGGGGGGCTTCAGCCCCTTAGCCCTCTTCTGTGTACGCCACTGAATAATATAATACATCATATATATCCTGTTCCACGATCCAAGGGGCGATAGACCAACTTCTATTATTTATATATCGAAGAAGACGATCAAATTTTAAATGAAAACTTACTTGAACATGTACTAATTCATCAAGATATATTTAAAAGGAATAATGTATTAAAATATGGAAGATTGGAAAGGAATATACTAATACAAAGCTAAAGAGGTTCAGCTATAATTTAGGTTTATTTATAATATATCTACTGTTGAAAATTGTCCTTATATATACATTTATCTATACAGATTTATTTATTAAGTTTGCTAATTTTTCAAATAATATCGTTATTCTTTCTAATGCAGCAGTTTTTCTATTTTCAACATTGATTAGCTTACTCATACCTTACATTTTGTAAATGTTATAAAAATATACATTTTATTATTTCAATATTAATTTTTCTTTAATTTCTTACCATTATCTTTTACTTTGTCGCATTTGCGTTTATTTTTAGTGTTCCAATTCACTATTTTTTCTACAACTGTAAATTTTTTTTTATAATAAAAAGTAAATGTACTGCTAAATAATTGTAATTTTTTTGTATTACCTTCTTCATTTAGAACATTATTATTTTTAAATACTTCTATAGTATCGAGGATAAAATCACGTAAATCTAATATACCTTAAATTTAACAAAAGTATAGAAACTTAAATTCAGGTAAA
Organism: Pemphigus obesinymphae; assembly: GCA_025469235.1. Lineage (NCBI taxonomy): Eukaryota > Metazoa > Arthropoda > Insecta > Hemiptera > Aphididae > Pemphigus > Pemphigus obesinymphae. The sequence continues at coordinate 35,426 of JAIPRL010004502.1, read as the reverse complement.
AAGAAGCGTAGTGTGTATTAAAATATACTTGGAATATGAGATAATATATGAAATATATATTGAAGCGTAGTCTCATTCATTACCTATATAAATAATTTATAAAGTTATTACTTCTTGTATATTATTAACTATATTTGTGCAGTGGTTTTCGTCAGAGCTTATTGGTATTAGTTCTTCTACAATTCTAGTTCCAAATCCTGCTATACTTTTTTGAGATTCCAATATATACAACGTCACCAATTAACGATATAGGTAAATTCGTTCTTCTATTTCTGTTAATATCTTGCCTTTCGGGCCGTCTCCAGTACCATTGATATAACCATGGCAAAATAGATAGGTATGTCAGCAACAATACGAATTTTAGTCCGATATGCGCATCCCAACTTTTTCCCATATATTAGGTACCTACTCCGCTTTTCATTCAATTCTGTGGTGATAGCTTGGAAACTTGGTTTAAAATATATACTTATATAAAGTATATTTTAAACTATGCTTGGAAATGTCTGCTTGATATATGTAACCAATAAGAGGCGGAGAACCTAATACACGGTAAAAAGTGGGGATACTTCACAGACATGTGCGTATCATAATGTTACTGATATACGTATCTATTTTGTCATGGTTATAACGTTGAGTACAAGCTCTTTTTTCTTCCGCATTAACTTTTAACTTCGACCAAGTCTATTATTATTATTATAAGTTAATTTCACAAAATATATATATAGTTTAAAAAATATTGTATATTATTAATTGTTACTTTTTTCCACTCTTTAACTTCGTGGTCATTTGGTCCAGAACCTGCTGTAAGTACTTAAAATATTTTTCAGCTCTTCCCATTTCTTACGGGAATCTACATATGTAAAGTTCGCTGTACCTAAATTTTCCAGTAACTTATTTTTTGTTACTGTCCATAAAGTCTAAAAGTAGGATTTTTTGTTTTTCCTTAATTCTTTTTTTCTTTGTACCCTTTATAATGATTTCTTTTAATGTATTGGTTACGTGATATATTTAAAATTATTGAATTAAATGGTACTTACACTCATCTCTATAAATTGGTCTTATATATCTTCAATATTATATTATGTAAAAAGAAACAAAGACAAGCAAAACATAATAAAATATATGCATAATGTAAATTGTAATTGTATTAAAACCACAGATACATCGTAGAATCGATGACAATGGATGTGACCATCATCATTGATGTATAGAATATTTCATCGATTGACACCGGTGCTATGGATGAGAGAAAAATGTTAAAGATGAAATAGTAATATTTATTTACATAGTTTTAGTATTCGGTATTATAATATGGGACATTTCGGTAATATATGGGACGTTCCATATTTTAACTGAATTGACGAGAATAAATGTCAGTACTACCAAAATTTGGAAATTTTTACCGAGTGCGGTATAAAGATTTTGGGTTAATTATATATTCGGTAATTTACCTAATCATCGGTACTTAACCCCCAGGAATTGGCAACTAATAGCCTGTAAGTAGCATTATATTTTGACATATTTTTGACTGTAAAAAAATGTATGCTTAAAATGTTATTACAAGCATTAAACACGGATATAATTTCGTATCGTATGCATAAAATACATTAATTAATTAGTTTTATAAGGGGTGTTTAGTCTATTGGTAATTTTTCATTTGAATTGAGATCAGTCATAGCTTATCCACTTTGGATTGTCCTTAGATGGTCGCTTGATAAGGGCATATTTACATCTACATGTTTGTTCAAGTTCTAGTGACTGTACTTAGATTTATATTTAATATAGTAATACTTATATTTATGTACTTATATTTCTAAAATATTCGAGTCTTTATTTCGAATGCTATTCAGCCATCTATTAATAATAATCTTATGGATGAGTCTGGAGCAGCATGGTTTTCGTCTAGGGCATTCTACCACTACTCGTATAACTCAGTGTTCAGCAATTTGTTTATGAGTCCTTTCTGGGTTGCAGGTCGATTTAATTATTTATACTGATTTTAACAAGGATTTTGATTCTGTGAATAATTTTTCCTCTTATTCGTATTCTTATGGCTTAGGTGAGAGTTTCTTATAGTGGATTAAGTCTTATCTCAATGACAGATACCAATGTGTTAAGGTTTTTGGTATCAAGTTTTATTTATTTCTGGCTTCGTCGAGTGTCCCTCAAAGGCGACATTTGTCTCCTCTTTTGTTCTCACTACTTATTAATAGTGTTCATCATCTTTTATATTATAGTCGAATTCTTTGTTTTATTGATGATATTAAACTTAACGTGAGTCGTGAGTATATGTACGATTGATGATTATCTGATACTTCAAGATGATTTTTATCGGTTTTATAAATGGTACAGAAAGTTAGGGTTATATTTTTAAATGTTATGACATTTATTAGGACTCATTATCCTATTATTCTTTCCTACTGCCTTGGTGAATCTAATATTTTGCATGTTTTTGATAACGTCATGGACTTTGGCTTTAAATTTAACAGTAGGCTAGATCTGGATTAGATCATATTGAGTATGTGTGTTAAATGTTAATGTGTTATAATACTTTCAATTGGGCTTGTAATAAGGTTAGCTAAAGATTTTAAACTGGGAATGTCTATGAAGTTACTTTTTTGTGCTCTAGTTCACCCTATCTTTGAGTATGGTGTGGTTGTTTGGGACTCATTTATGATATACTGCATAGTCATTCAAAGAAACTCGAAATGGTCCAGTCAAGGTTATTGCGGTTTGCAAGTAATGTATTGTGCATTTTTTGCGAGTCTCATGATTATGCTTCGATTGCAGTGTTCCTTATAACTATAGTGTTTGGCATCTTTGACTGAATGTCAGCGTATTTCGGGTATTACACTCCTAAATAATGGACTACTTAGCAATAAAATAGATTATTATGTTCTTGTCTCATTGTTATGTTTTAAGGTACCTCTGCGTTCTATTTGAACAACCGCTCTTTTTTATGTTTTTCATTACTCCACCAACTATACGATCAATGTTATGATTATTATTGTTGGGCCTAACCTAAACTTAACCTAAACTTTTACCGCCAATGTGGATCCTTCCATCCTCTTATAAGCTCATATTGTTTAAGTCAATAAGTTAAGTATATTAGTAAAACTATTTTATATATTCAATTTAAATTATATTTTATGTAACCATGTTATTACAGGGTGCATATCCTTATACACACATTATAAAAATTTAAAATCATTTTAAATTTCAAAAACGGGCCAAAAACCATTATACAAAGTTATTTTAGTCGTTCATCTTATAATATATATATATAATATACGATTAAAGAAATTTGAAACAAGTCAACTGTAAATATCTCATTTACATATATATTAATGTATTATAATATACTTTTAGACGAAAAAACCATTTTTTTTTTTTTTTTTTGTAAAATACGGATTCCGCGTGAGATCGACAGGACATTATACAGTATACAGTATATGCTATAGCACACGGTTTACTGGCTCCATGCATATTATTGACAAATGATTTTTGTTCATGTTACACGTACCATCGTAAAAAAAACATTTATATACGCTGTCTAATCGCTATTTTCACATCTGAGATCCCTCGAATATGCCACACGCGACTGTTTAATCCGATTTTCTGCGTCGGGAATTTAAATTTTAAACGCTCTTTTTGTTTTATTTTTTCGTTTTTTCGTTTTTTTTTTTTTTTTTTTATTTTATTTTATATTCAAATTTAATTCAAGCGTTTCGCAAATCGATTACCGAAACAAACGAACCAGAAATTATATCGCTAAAAATACACACATACACACATACCTGTATTATACGACGATTGTCGTAGGTATGCGCAAATGCGTATAAATTTCTACGATTTGTTTACCATGTGTACGTCATTATATTATAGTGTGTATAAATATTATAAAGTATAAACAATATAAAATTCAATGACTCAGACCTTTATTTTATGTCTATATACGTACATAAAATAATATGTATGTATATATACCTTATATAATTAGTCGTAAATTGGCTTTTACAATAATTATATGTCGACCATATGGCACGTTCCAATAATATAAAATTCATTATAATATTAAAAAAGTTCACAAAAATTATTTCCATCAGACCGTGCAGGCGAACTCGCGTACCAGGTACCTGCGTCGTCGTATATGCCCACGTTATACAATATAGGTAGGTAATATACAGTAATAATAATAATAATAATTCAGAAACTTGGGTATAGTGTAATATTCTAAAACTGCAGCGTCATATACCTATAGAAATAATTACTTAAATTTTTTGAATGATTTATTAAAATATTTAAAACTAATAATATAAGTTTTTTAATTTGTTTTATACTTTAGTATTGTACGAGTATTTTGAATGTTTTGTATTTAATTCCTCGCCTCTCCGATCGATTTTCTTTGATTGCTAAGTTTTTATATTGCATATACCATAATATATGAATATAATTTATACACTTGCATTTATTGATGGTTATAATATAATATATAAAATGGTAGTATATATGGTGGGAGATTGTAAGATACATATATCTAATAGCTATAGTTAGCTATCGGCTAATTAATGACCGGGGGAGGGGGTATATCCTTTCCCCCTAGAGTAACAATCACAACAGGAACTTTAGGTATTTTTTTTAATAAAACTATTATTTCATACTACTTTATGTGATAAAAACATTTTATTTGTACTATAAAAACTATTGATACTTTATTATATATATAATATATATAATAATAATATTATAATAATATATAATACATAAATTCAGAAATGTTTCACTAATATAATTTTTTTTTTTTTGAGGGGTTCTAATTTTAAAATTTACTCAACAACTAAATATAATATATTAAGTATATTTTTCAAGGATTTTTTAGTCAATTAATATGCACTCTGCAGTTTTGAAGAAATTTCACATAAGCCATTTTGTGGATAATTTAAGAAAAATTAAAATCTAACAACGGAAAAGTATTTTAATACATTTTAATAAGTAATTTATGTCTCGCGTTAGTATAATTTTTCATTGTTGTGTAATTACGAATTACGATATTTGTTTAAAAAAAAAAATTATATTTACGCAAAACAATCAAAAAATAATTTAAAAGTAATTTTGGAGTTATAGTTTAATATTTCTTATACGATTTGTAAATTACAACATTATTCAGAGATAATTTCATCGGGGTATTGAAATTTTTTATACAATTATTGTGGGATGTATAAAAATTTTCATTTTTATTTTTTAAATCACTGTATTATTGATAACTAATATTTAAAATTACGCTGATGAGATTGGTTGTTTCCTAAATATTTATTATAATTTTTTAATAATTTTTGGTTTGTATATTACTTTTATCTATCACTGAAAAAATAAAATCATTGGTACCTATATGATGTATATAATATCTAATATGAATAATAAAAAAAGAACACTACAAAATATATATTTCCTAGTTTAATAATATATTCTAGACAAGTAATAATTTATTTGTGTTTGTATTTTAGTCTTGAAAAAAAGCGAAGTCGACAAAATTATTATAGTAGTTAATTATTAGTTATTACCTAATACATCTATTTACTTTAATCATTTTTTTTGCTTATTAAAATTCCTATAGTCTAAAATGAATTTCAAATGTCAATTAAAATTGTTTATTATACTATGTGTGAGTAAACCTCCTCAAAATACACCTACCTCTTGGCACATCCATGACCATCAATATCGCGTAATCTGATATTTCGCATGATACATTTTTAAGTGATGAACACGCCTACCCAATAATTGTATTTATAATAATTTCAGTAAAGTTTTCGTGACGTCAGTATCTTAGTTAATTGGTAAATGTAATCCTATTTATATAATATATAATTTGCAAATCAGTTCCATTAATTTAAGAGACAACGTGTCATAGAAGGGTGTTTAATTTAGCCACGCGATTCTATATACAACGAACGTAAACTAAATTGATATACAAAATTTTGTTAGATATGGTTTATGATTATTTCGATTATTTTGGTTTAGTTATGAATCCCGTTGCATGTACACAATTTATTAACATATTTATTATATATAATAATTATTAATCCTAGATATTATTATTATTTCATCACGCGTAGTCTTTATACAGTGGTGACGTATTTAGGATTTTGTTATCCAGGTATTCAATGTACATGTATAATTACTTGCCTCCTCAAGCAAAACGTTAAATTATAAACCATGTTGATAAGAAAAAAAAAGATTAGGTAATCACTTAAATGCGTCACTGCAGCTTTATACTAGTAACATATTATTATTAATTATTATATTGTAATACTGGCTGTATATCTCAAGTTGTTCTTGGAGACATATAAATTGATTTGATTTTCGGTTACCTACCTACAAATATTTAACTACAATATAATAATTCTAATTTCGAGAACTTTGCTCACGTATGAAGTACAACACCAAAACTTCGAATAGGAATTTATATAAATATATATTTGCTGGCTTTTGATTTGGAGTTTTGTGTCTATTTTAAAGAAATTAGGCGTTGAAGAATTATCTATCTAGGTTAAATGTTAAATTATCGTGACATCTTAAATAGATATATTATTTATTATTTTTACCATAGGTTTTAAAACTTTAAACTTTAATTTGTCACTTATTTGGTTAAGACCTTTCACCGCAGATGTTGCATATTGACCTGTTTAAACGTACGTATTACTTCAGGTCCCCGGTTCAACCCATTTGGAATTTTCAAAAAATTTCTTGACTAATATTTCGTACGTAATTTTGTGAGCTTGTATGATAATTTTCAAAATGTTGATAGGTATGTGGGTTTGTTGATTTCGTTATTGTCCCTTAAAAATAATACGTTTCAATTTACCCTTTGAATAACGCTAACTGCGACGTTTATTATTTACCAGATACTAGGTCATAGGTATATATAGATGTAAATTGTGCAGTAATATATATATATTATAGTGTACGTTATTTGGTGTTTAACCTTTAGGAAGTTGCTTGTGAGTTCAATCGATATGTTCACGTATATACGTTCTTCAAAATTGAATTCGCAAAACTCGTTGTAACCCGCACGCATACGCATTGCACATATATATATATAATATAAATGTCAAACTGTCAAAATCAAAAATTAAAAGTTTATAATATAGGACGTTTATGTTATATATTTACGTTTTGTAAAGCAACTTACACAAAAGTGTATATTATGTGATGAGTATACAATGTACCTATATAATACGCGCGTATATAACTATTATATGTATACAATAGTTAAAATTATAAATTTATCAGTCTGATGAATGTTAAAAATTATATAAACGTATACCTATAAAACGCAAATAATTACGAAATATCCGTTTAAGACGTAATGCAAAATATAATATCATATTATTACATATTATTACTTATTAGGTACCTGGGTAGTAGGTATATTATATTAAACTTGTAGTAACGCGTGGAGTGTGTTCAATTTGCAAAAAATCCAAGTCATGCTATTTTAAATTATCTCCATACAATTATTACGGTAAATTGCGTGCATTTTTAATTATATATTATAATAATATTGTTTTTGCAGAAACTGATTTCGAAAAATATTGGATTATTGATATATAACACTATTACCTATATAATCAGCCATGTAGTCGTGAATAAATTAGTAATTAATATAGTGCATATATGTTATACGCCTGATTTAAATATATTTCAAGAGCTGAGAGGGTGCTGTAGTGAAAAATAAAGCGTAAAAAAAACATTTTTTATGTTTTTGATAATATATACGGACTACATCTTATTATCAAAAATAAAAGAAATTATTTATGCTCTAGTAAATATAGGAACTGTTTTTTAATATATAATTTTTTGTTTTTATTATTTGAGTAAATATTAAAATATCAAAAAAATAGCTTCTACACAGATGAACTGTTTTTCTATAATTTTCGTAATAATATTTTTGGTTTAAAACCACTTAGTAGCCAATAATGTTGAAAAAAAAATGCATTTTTATACAGTTTATTTTTCACCTATGTAATTTGTAAATATACTTGTTTCATAATATTTCTCAAATCTATATTTTTCCAAAATAATATGATAACCAATATAACAAATTTACAAATTAAAGTAAGTATAGGTAGTATCTATATTATTAGGTGATGGAATCGTTTGTTATACTCGTAAATATCATGTAAACATAGTGTTTATTTTAAAATGTATGTACATATTTATCTCAAATTCCAATTTAAAAATTGGTATCTCTATACATATACCCACTTAATTACACGAACAAACACGTTCATACAGAAATGCAGGATATGCTATATTTATTTCCAGGATACACGCAGAGGCGGTTTAAGACATAGGTGACGTAGGCGGCATATTTTGAATTCAATATGAAAAAATATTACAATATAGAATATATTAAAACTTCAAAATGTACCTATAATGTTTTTAATTTTTATATTTTTATTTAATATTGTACACATTATGTACCCTCAAATGAGGCCTCCGCTATCTTGAAAAATAGGTAGATGATAGTATGAGAAATTATGAAATATTTTTACTAAAGACCTTTACGTAATATTACTCTACATAAGAATAAAAGACTCAGTATAATATTAACGTTTATTTATAGTTTGATTAACTAAGTAATTTTTACTTTACTCATATGTCAAATAACAATTTATTAGGAGGAAGATAGATAAAATTATAGTGGACGACAGAACTGAATTTTGCTTACGTGTTAAAATTACTAGCACTGGCCCTAGGATACATGCATGTATTGAAAAATGGAAAGTGCAGGATACTATTTACTACACCATTAGGAGGTGTAAAAAATTATTTAGAATATAATTATTTAATCACGGTTTAGAAAATCAGGGGTATGGTATATGTTACAGTGGTGGTCATAGAACAAATCGCTTTTAAAAAATCTAGGGAGGATATACGAGTACATATAGTTGATACTAATATTATCATTATGTTGACTTCTTATATGTTTACGTCGGTCTCACATTGACTTTTTTTTTTTAATAAATCATCCGCTATTACATTAAATTATTTTCTTGTTTTCTGTCAAAGTGTATCCGTCAGAGTTTCATTCGACAGCAGTTATGTATTATTGAAAAATTAAAGAGGATATAATGTGATTTTGAAGGATGTTTTTTCATTTACCCTTTTCCCACTATCCTTATAAAGTACAAAAATCTAACTGCCAGATTAAACCATAAATTAATCTAAATAATGACTTATATTAAATTTAGGCCCGGGTTTTCAATCATCCGACTATTCGTCAATCATTGAACGTATTTATTCGGAAAATAAACTTCCGAATAAAGTGATAAAACTTGTTTTTCATTGTAAAAGTTATTTAGTAAATAATGATAGGTACTATAATATATGGTAATAATAGTAAATTGTGGAATACGTCATACAGATTTAGGTCGATATTATTTACTTTTCAATTTTCAGTGATTACATTGATGAGGAACAGGCATTTGTATTATCAGCAGTTATTGGTTGAATACATTTTATTCGTTAAAAATAGTAGGTATCGAATAACTTTATTCAACAAATAAGTATTATCTCAATATTGAAAACAAATAATTGTCTATTTTTTCTCAAATAACTCATGTTATTCAGCGAATAAATTAGATTCAAAATCACGGCTTTACTTTTATGTATTTAATATTAAGTAAATGATAAAAAATGCATTAAAATCTTTGCCAATAATGCTATTAATATTGCATTTAAAATGTAGAAAATATACCACTAAAACTAACTTAATTTACAAAATATAAAACCGTATTTATTAATTTTCATGAATATATCAGTACTTATTCAGTATGTGTATCTACACAAACAAAAGCAGATAGTATGAACATCCGCGACTTTTCAGCAATAAAGTCATCGAGAGCTAATTTATTACTTTTATGTAGATTATTTAACTCATAAAAATAATAAAATAATATATCTCTGTACCGTACTTACATATAAAATATATTAAATATATATGTTTCTTTTAAATTAAATTTTAGCCGTTAAAATTTCGATTGCGTTTAAAATAATGATAATAAATAATAAGTCTTGAAAATGCATACATTTTTAAAAATAAAAAAAAAACCCAAAATTGAAATTTGAACTATTTTGTGAATAAATCGAATTTTTTTTACTAACTGTAGTAAGAAATAGTGTGAAAGTTTCGCGGTGACTGTTGCAAAACTCCTTACAATTTTTGGACATCATAATTTACCGAATGAATTAAATAATTAACTGTTCGTCGGTTGGTTAAACAATTTGAAGAAAATGGTTCGGTACAAGACATCAAAAGCCCTGGACGTGTTCGAAGTGGCCGGAGTGAAGCAAATGTTGCCGTTGTACATGATTCTATTACTGTGAGTCCAGGAAAATCAAGTCGCCGTTGTGCACATGAAATGCACACGTCAACAGCAATAATACAAAGAATATTTACAAAAGAGCTGCACTTATACCCGTACAAAGTGTGGTTAACATAGGAACTTAAACCAGTGGACCATGGAAAACGACGGAAATTTTTTGAATGGATCTTGGTAAGGGAACGAGAAAACGAAGGCTTTTGATGTCTTGTACCGAATCATTTTCTTCAAATTTTTAATCAACTGACGAACAGTTGATTCATTCGGTGAATTGTAATATCTAAAAATTGTATGGAATTTTCGAACAGTCACCGCGAAACTTACACCATTCTGGTAATGAGTGTTCACGATCAAAACTCGCTGTTTTCTACTGTACTTTTCCATGGTAATAAAGGACTAAGAATAACAAAAATCAACACGAAATCTCAATGATAACAAATAACAAAAAAAAAAAAAAATAGTGGTGACATTTTTAAATCCGGAGTTCTTTTTGAGACACTTTATACATATATGTACATAATTATTAATTACAACAATAATTTAAAGGTTAATATACTCGTATATACAATAATATATTAAAAACGTTCCATATCTACTAGTATAATTATTGCAGTTTTATATGTAATGTACACTATACATACACATTTATTATATACATTTTATTAGTTATTAATTAATAAAATGACATTATTTTATGCAAAATCAATATACATTGGTCAGCATTTATAATCGTGTATAATGTAGGTACATTTATATACGAGTGGCTATTGATTGACGTAACTAAAATATTAATTCTGTTTCAATTTTTATAACAAATTTAAAAAAAAAAATCAACTAAAAACTTGAAATTGTCTTTCCTAATCACATCACACTTGTTAACTGCAATTAACTAATTAACATATAAAATTTTTATATTTGCGATTAATTAATTAGTGTGGCCAGGCATATCTTCTATAATAACAAAAAATTCTACATACATAGTTCGCATGCAGACGAATTATTAATTATATTATTATAAGGAGAAGGAGAGGGGTTTTGTTCCATTATATAATGGTATACATAATTTCAATGACTCTCGTGGGATATCAATTATATACGTACTCTTTGTCGAGGACACAATGTTTATAATAATGTCGTTTAATCATATATTATAAAAACATAACCATGTAGACCCACGATTTTGGCTTGTGAATCAAAAAATATAGGTACCTACTTACTTTGTATAGGTTTAGGTGTGTATGTGTTTAGAAAAAGACGATTAAAAATAATAATAAAAAGCGATAAGATACATATTATTATAGTTATCTATTATCATTTGGTATTATATGTTCGTGTGTAAGGTAATTATAACTTATAAAATTGATGTGGTAGTGAAAATGTATAATAATATACTGTTGTAAAATTACGGTCATATTAAATAATTATTAACTTTTGAAAAAATATATTTCTCCATATTGCATGATAAAATATCGGGTACCTCTATTCGAGAATTTTTTTTACCCATATAGGTATACCCGACAGTCGTATAAAAAGTTTAGTTTCATTCAGAATCTAATAAATACATACCTTATAATTTATATATAAATATATATATTTACAAATTAATAATATTATTATCCGCGTTCAAGGGAGAAAAATTACAAAGTATTCACATGTAAATAATAAAATAAATAATAAATAAAAGGTTACACTATATGTATACTATTATACTGAAAGTAATCGTTTTTGAATGAAAACGCATATTTTACTTTTAAATAAAAATACATTTTATTTATATGTCCGGATTTGTAACTTTTTTTGTAACTTAACATTAGCTACTTACTGTATTTCATGAAGTTATATTTTTAAAAAGAGATACCTACGATATCTCTGTATAATACCTACCTAGTACCTATAATTTATTTCCCCGTGAACATATATTACGAGTTATGACATAATAATAAATTATCAATTATACTGTAGTATACTATATTATATGTATAATATAATAATTAATGTAGATTAAATGGAAATGTGTTATAGGACATCAATAATTATCATATGCAAATTAAATGATACATTTTTATGTAATTAATTAATAAATAAAAATTAATTTAGTAAATATAACAATTAGCATAAAGTCTTTGGAAGGGTAAGAATACGATTCCGTATGAAATGCGGTGCAACGTTGTCAAATTATAGGTACAACCGAAAGAAGTACACCTAATCCGTATTTAATTTAACTTGTTAGCTATTACTCACTTGACGTGGTGTTTCACAGCAAATTCGGGGCATATTTTCGAATTGAACTATTCGAGTGAACGATTAACTCTATGCCTGGTTTATAGGTGTGACTGAAAGAACTACTTTTGCACATTAAATCCTTATCGTTGACACATTTGGCCACTTTCTGAATTAAAAAATATTTCTTCATTCGTACTGTGATAATTTAATCGTGGCCATGTTGCATTATAACACCATACAAAATCCTGTCATAAAAAAAAAAATTTTACTGTCGGACAATGAGCATACGGTGTCGTGTTCTATTCCTTTGGAAGAGATACATTGATTCCCTTGTCACATTCCCTTACCCGGATCCAGTTAACTGTGGATAAACGAACACCTAACTTTATTTACCTTTCCAGTATTATTAGTTATCTCCGAATATTTCTGAGTGATGCCATTTGTAAATGGCAGGTTGTGCATTCGAGTAAATGAATAGTTTGATTCGGGAAATTTTCGATCTTGTATAGAAACATCCACGTCCGTTTTAATTTAGTTTTTAAGATCAGGGAGTTAAAATGGGTTTAAACGTTAAAAATGATAATCATTTTTGAACCTGAAATCTAAAGAATAAAAATGAATCAAGGCTAAATATATAATGTAATGTTATTTTACACTCAAATTAGTAGAAAATTAAAATAATTTCATTATTATTATATAATATATACAATATACATTAAGTATTTACCTATGTATATATTTTGTTAAATTATTAGTTATTAGTAGCGTAAGTTGGATTGGAAAAAAAAGAGTGCACTTCGGTCGTTGGGTGTCAGTAGGGGTGGAAGCACTTCGTTTATCGGATAGGATACTTTTGACGAATGCATTGCATTCAAAATAAACGGTTCTGAGCACAGGTTCGGTGTACTATACATAACTATTAATACTAATGGTGTTGTTCAGTATGTTTAACATTATATCAAAAGAGTAATCGTAGAAAAATGTTTTATTTAGTGTGACCTTCTCTATTAATTTTATGTACTATAAAATATAATATTTATTTAGAATATCTTAATTTAATTTAAATACAGACATAACTGTTACTTTCAAACATACATTTAGTATATTTTATTTAAAGTTTAGTTCCTATTTTGGTAACAAAATATTATAACAACTCATTTATTTAATCGTTGTAAATAAAAATCATCTATACAATAGTAACATAATTAAACAATTACATTATGACATAGTAAAAAAAAATTAAAATAATAATCAATATCAAATATGAAATAATATTTAGTAAATTTAGAAATTGGTGAATACTATAACTTGTATACATAGGTAGGTATATATATTTTATAATTTTATTATACATTTATATGTACTTTGAAGAAACGTTTTATGTTAAATAGAATTTCTATGATTGGAGATAACAATATTCCTTTAATGTATTCGATATTTGGCAAACTATACAAACAGATACATAACAAGCTTATGATTGAATATATATCTAATAGCTATGTAAAAAAAAAACAGAAAAAAATCCGCACAACTATTAAACATTTAATAATAAATAATTCAATACCTTTAAATATATTAGTGCATTATCAGACGATTTATATCAATTATTAAGTGTTCTTATAACATAGAAAGGTAATTTATATATTTAGTTTAAGACTGGCTTAGGTAAAAATTTTCTAAATCGATATAATAATGTATTTAACAAGGTGTACTTGGTATACTCATATAGTTTTTGGCAATATACATTTATATGTTATCAGTTGATTTGAGATGGATGATTTTAAAACGGAAACCTTATTTTGATATGAAATAAATATTTAAAATTTAGTAGGCACTCATAATGTGTATTACTTTTAAGTAATACTTTTTTATACTTTAGTATAAAACAATATAATAAAAAATTTTTTCGTCATTTTTTGGTATTTTTTCCTTATGCATTAAAAACCATTAAGAAAAATATCCTCTCAAAAGTGCTAACTAGATGAAATTTGTTACTGGAAACCGGGTAAGCTTGTAAAGATCGGAGCACTCATTCTGGTATAAAAAGTGTTTACAGAAAAATAAAATGAATAAATAAAAATAAACATCATTGTAAAACTACCAGCTCCCTTGCACCGTTTAGAATCTAAAGAAATTCATAACTGAGGGTATAAGAAAACAAAATTTATCTATTTATTTAATGGAAATAGGTTAGTAATATTTTGTAGCGTGGGTGGAATAGACAAAACAGGGGCATATAAGGAAAAAGTAGACGGGTGAGAAGCGAGATTTTACGAAAAATAATAGCATTTCAATTTGTGCAAAATCATGTGTATATAAATAAAATATATGGAATCATATGTTTATTGTCATAATGCAATTTGCAATATATTTTGCACTTATATCTGTTAAATAATTAAATAAGTATATATTTATATCCAAATATATAATGGTTATTATAATTTACATAATTCCATATATTTTGAAGATACCTGAAACTGTAATTTATTATGGTAGAAACAGTTGATATTTACGTCATAATATTAAATTGTTTACCCGAAGTTTTCAAAACTTAATACCTATATAATATATCCATGGTCGGGCTCCTTACTCATATTTAAATAATAATTATAATATTTATTTAAAAATATAAACATGTTTTGTTTTTTGTGCCAGATCTATTGATTTATGAGATAAACGATTACATTATTTCCTTTTCTGTAACCATGATCACGTTTCAGGACAAAATTTGTAAACCACTAAGGCACTATAATCTCCCACTATAATATAATGCTGGGAATTAGAATCAAGTTTACTGCATTTAATGTTCAACAGATGATCTCTTATTCCATATAATCCATTATATTTCGGATTTTATTATTTATTTTCTCTTTACAATCTTTTATATTTGACTTGCACCTGCTGCACCTTTATTACAAAAAATATGATCACGCAGAAAAAATGAATAATGAAAATTATTTATTTGAAATTATTATTTTTTGTAGGTTTTTAAAATTAAAGCAGGGAGTTAAAACGGGTTTGAACACGGGTTGAAAACCCGTGTAATCCACAAAATATCAAAACCGTGTTAAACTCGAAACCCGAAAAAAATTAAAATCCGAAGCCTGAAGTGCGGTAAAAAAAGGAAAACGTTTTCAAATGTATAACTTGAAATTTTTTTAAAACTCGGAAATCGTAAATTGATAAATCAGTGAAAATGATAAAATACTGAAATAAAAATCGGGGCCAAAGGGAAAGGGGGTTATGGGGTCGTGAAGACCCCTCACTCAGAAAATTATTTGGCAAAAACGAGGTCAGTTGCAATTATTCGACAAAGTTTATTAGTCGGAAAACTTTATAACCTTTTTTTCTGCTTATTAAGTTGGTAAAAAAGAATTGGTTTGTAATGTTTTGCTTATTTAATAAATGCATAATTGATTGTCGGAAAATTGCAGTTATAATTTATTTAAAGACTTCAGCTAATAATATATTAAATTATAAATATGTATTTAGTAGGCTGTTCAATTTTATTTAATATAGATATTATAAATGTATAATGTAGGTGTTATTTAAAAATAACACCTAGTTAATAACTTTTTTTTTGTGATAATTTGCTTGTTGCCTTGTCATCCGTTATTGTTTCCTATTCCGACTACACTGTATTGATATATTTTGATTATTATATAATATAATGAAAATAATATATTTGGTGAAATTCTATGTTTCAAATTCGCATTTATTTTGGAAACTTTAAGAGTAGATATATCTATAGTCTATACAAGTCCAAGAAATAATACATAAATAACAGTTTCCCTGCATTTGGCGAGGTACCCTTGCACATGGACTTTATAATTAAAATCTGAAATGGAACTTTATTTTTTGCACGAAAAAGCGTTTGATTTTATTTTACGATTTATATTATAATGGACGGGTTAAGTCGGGTATAAGTCCGCATTCGATGATAGCGATGCTTGAAACGTCGCCAAAATCGAACTAGTCGAATCTTCGGGTTCTTTAAAACCATATTTTATACTTGGTTTGATCCTATAGTTTTATAAAATAATTTTATACGCTTCCGTTGATATACTTCTGTACTCGAGAAGCAAAAAGTTCATTTAAATAACTTTTCAAGAGAAACAGAAAAGAAAATAAATGATATAAAATTTAATTAAAAATGATATAGACTCAAAGTTTTAATTTAATATCGCTTTTTTATTTACAATAAGTAATAAGATTATAACTTACTCGTATATTTTGTTACAAAAAATTTATGATCTACATATTAAAATATACAGAGTAGGTATATTAAAGTATATTTGTGAAATATTGTTTTTTTATAATTGTTTAGGATTTGTATGTATTTAGTAATGCATGCGTTTTATTAAACTTGTAATTGGATTGTAAACGATGATTATTATTATTTTTGGAAGATTAAATCAATATTTAATTTTCGTAATTATCATTTCACAACTTTATTTGTTATTTTCCCATTTATAAACATTTTCCGTCATAAATAGTTTTCCTTTACTCCTGGGATAATCGAGAAATGATCTTTCTAAAGTATTTAGAAAAGTAAAATTGTTTTAAATGTTTTAATTTGAATACATTAAAAAAATTCAAAAAACCTCTTTACTTTGAAACTATTACTCGACGAAAAAGTGTATATATAAATATAAACAACTCATTATTATTAAATTAATATATTACAATCGCTCAGAATCTAAAATACAATTAATTTAAGTATTTATATTTAAAAATCATACTACAGACTATAATATTTTTACTATATTTATACGAAACCGTCATTTTGTAAACGGTTGCGTGCACATAATTTTTCCGATTTCTCTCGTTTCACAAGTTTGATTTATAATTAACACCTTAATGGTTTTCATCTTGGTTCATATTTTATGAAGTTTGGTTTAATATTTTTCGTTTTGTCTATTTATAGATCAATTGAAGACTTGGGGCAACAACCAGACATCTCCAATTTATCAAATTGTTCAGGAGAGACATGAAACTGATTTAAGAATAAACAAGTAATATTAATTAACAAATTTATATTCCAATTCTTTGGAAATGCTTATAACTGATAACATAAAAAAAGTCAAAACTAATTTTTTAAACCTTAAAAAAATAAAATAAGATCATGGAAATATCTAGTTGTGGTACGTTGCACCGTAAAATTATTCATTTACTTATTATGTTTAATATTGCTTAGTATACGAAATACTTCAAAGTAAATAATAATAGTTTTATTATTATTATTTATAACAATAAAAAAAAATGTAAATTATAGTATTCATTATATTAAGATGTGAATATACAAAGGCCTTTGAAATCTTTTTAGTATTTTCAGGAGGTTTTTTAGTATCTTTTGTATATTTTTAGTAATTTTTTTTTACCATTATTAAACAATACTTATGTATTATGTGCTAATGTTCCATTATAGTTAAATCATTTTATTATCTTTTAAAACGTAATTACAAAAATAAAAATAAAAAAAATCTTATAAAAAATGCAAGTTAAAAATCCGGAGATGTCTTGTTATTACACCAAGAAATAAACCAGATATATCCATTTGTACGATATCTCTGTATCTAACGATTGGATTTGTCTGATTATTGTACCAAGGTCTTTAATTTACGCAAATGATCAGTATCTGAATCAAAATTAAAATTAGAGTACTCACATTATAGGTACCTATTTAAGTGAATAATATTGTTTAAAATTAAATGCTAATGCTAATGGTTTTTTTAAAAAACAAACTTTAAATAATAATGTATAGGTACCTGAATATTGTATAATTATAGGTCACCAACAAACTATATTACATGTTGGCGTTTAAATTTATAACTAATTTATGTTTATGAGGGCCGAAAACAGTCATGTTTACGATGATATAATAATAAATTAATGACATTAACACGAGTTTATGTTGCATATTTTATGCGTATATAAAATAATTTGCTACTTGATTTTTTTAAATTCTAATCATAAAAATTGTTTATACCTACTTATTTTCTTAAAACTTAGGAAATTGTCCAACATAATTACTGGTGACATACAGTTTATTAAATTTTATTACCTGAACATAAACTAATAAAAATACATAGGTATAGTTATTACTATTATACTATTGTTTATTCGTATATTAACTATTGCTCTTATATATAATTGGATATAAATGTAAAATAATTCAAGGATTATAATACAACATATTATGTAGAAAATAGATTATATTTTTATTTTATTTTAGTTATGATTATACAAGTTCAAGTGTACAAAAAAATAAAATATTTTTAACTTATTAATTTAAAAATATATGTACCTATGATATTATTATAATATTATATCGAAATTCAATGCATTATAAGTAAATTATGTCACAATAAAATAATAAAATAAGTAATGAATTATGCATAGATAATAATGCATTCGCGGTGGTCCAATAATAATTAATTACTTTATTATATATTATTTAATAAAAAAATATCAATGGTCTAAATAATCAAATGATTGTAATATACATAATTAAAATTTAAAACCTATACAAATTCAAATGTTTTTGACAATATTATGAATTTTGATTGTAAATCGTGTGGTAGTTAACTCCAAAAACATTATATTTATGTATATATTATGTAAGCATATTTTGCATATTATTGTAATAAATATCTAGTGTTTGAGTGGTGTCCAGTCAATAGAGTGAAATCGAAATTAGTGAATAAACATATTTATCTTGTATTCGTATACATACGATAAAAACAATGAGGGTGAAAATATATAATGATAATATTTAAAAAATCGTCCAGATATACATAGATAATAGAAGTGGGTCGGTTCTTGGATTGGCTAGTGAATTATTAGTATTTTACATTTGAAAGCAAAGATAAAACATTGCATTCAAAATGCGATTCTGTATAATATTTCGAAGTTCAGTATAATATTATTAAAATAAAATAAAATAGGTAACTACTATGACAACTTTATTTGTTATTTCACCTACTAAAAATATTTCCTTAAAATGTTGTTTCTCTATACGTTTAAGGAAACATAAGTACTTACTAGAAAAATCAAAAAATGACATTTAAAAACACCATTTTGAAACCAATACATTCTCGCATCGTCCAGAATGTATTAGTAAAACTATTTATTTAGTTATATTTCATTATAATAAATTTGCCATGTAGAACATATCAAATATAGGGCGATGACTATTAAAATAAACATCATTTACATTTTAAAATATTATTATTCACAGGGTAATTTTTTAGTAAGTACTTCTTTTTTTTTTTTTTTTTGCTGAAACTTTATGTTAAGTTTGAATTCCACCAATAATATTAATAGTACTACAAATAATACGTGGTAAAGTGGTACACGTTCAACTTAATGTAAAAATTATTGAAAATAAAAAGATTCAGCAACAAAATATAATATCAGGACTCATAATAATTCATAATAAGTTATAATAATAAAATAAAATATATAGGCAGTGACAGTGGCGCTGATCTCTATATTGAACTTTTGAAAAATATTGAAGGGCCGGAAAAAGGGGGGACATCCTCCCACTTTGGAAATCAATCAACGAAAATGAAGTCGAGTCGGGCAATCATTCATACATTTTTGTTTTGAGCGTTCAGTTGACAAATTACTGAAAAAATATAGTGAACACCTTTTTCTACTTGCTTATTCATTTTTTTTTGTAGATACCCTCCTCTTATTGTCGGTAGGATTTTTAGGGCCGTTAAATTTATAAGTGTTCTAAGTAGTATTTTCAGACTTCAGCGCCACTGGCCATTTGGTAATGTTTAAGGGGCATCGCGTAAATTTTTTCATTGTAATAGTATAATTTTTAATGTATTTTGTAGGTTTCTATAAACATAAGTTTAGACATTTTATAATTAAGGGCGTCCATATTCATGGGCCATGCTTCCCCAATATTTTAGTTAATTTAAAATTTTTTTACATGTAAAAAAAAATTGAATTTGCCGTATTATCTATAAGAACATTATATAACGTATTATATTGTGTGATAAATGTCATGTGATAAATCGTAACCATATGATTTAATCTTTGTTTAAACATCTGGTAAAATCAGATGATGATAATAATAATAATACCCTACTAAATTGTATTAATATCTCATTACATTAATTTTTTTTTCTTTTTATCAGTCCAGTAAAAAAACTAAAAACATGGCTTCGCAATACTATTAAACTACTCCGCTTAAATGAATTAGTTTTAATGTACATGCATTATGATGTACTTACTTAAAAACTAAAAATCTATAGTTATAAAGGAAACAATAAAGTTGTTTTGTATGGAGCTTAGACTAGTTTAATTTTTATTTAATAACAATAGAAAATTATAAAATTATTATATAATCCTCAATAATATAATGATTTTCATTTTTTTTAATTTGCTCATTTTTCTATTTTACCTTTTTAATTATTAATTTTTCAAATATGTATTTATTTAAAATGATTTAATATCTACGCTAGTTCAATCACATATATAAATATACAGATATTTGATATGAACCATCCATTTTATTATATTTTAGTATGTATTAAACATTCAATGAAAATACAGTACATACTTAATTTAGGTATAATTATGTTTTTTTTTACATCAATTATAAGTAAGTATTAAATTATTTAATGGTAGTTTTTGACTTTTGACTTTGACCTCCCACGGGTTTTTATTTCTGAGGGCGCCCTTTGCTTATAATATAGCCGTTTTGTCTGTCTGTTCATAATAATAAACTTCATATAGGTACGAGCCAGTTTATAGTTACTATACTTTGCGTCACTATACACGAGAGAACGCAACCTCGCCGCGCATCCAAATGACTTACTCTGGCTACGACAAGGTCAAATTTCCCCTGCCATGCAGTCATCAGATACCGTATACACCATGAGTGCAGTGTTTAAAACATAAATGTACCTTCGCTCGTCCATGACGCACACATGAAACGCGGTATTTGTTGATTTGTATCATAGAGTATGGATATACTCATATATGATTTGTATAAATATAATAATATACGAGTACCGAGTATGTACCTACCTATATCCAGCATGCAACTGCCGGTCTTTTCCATTCAATTGCACAATTGCATGCATATTATATTTTATTAATTTTAAATGCATGTTTTTGAATATGAATACCAAAGTTGAATAAACAATTATATTAATATAATATAATTTAAATTCAATTACAACATAATCATATTAATATAATTTAAGTTTAATAACTGATATAAAATTGCATGCAATAGGTATATCTATTTAAATAAAAATAAAAACAAAATAAAAAAATATTTATGTATAAAAAAGTGAATAATACGAAAATATCAAAATATACACGGTAGGTACATCGAAGTACACGTGACAGCAGTCGAACGTAATATAAACAGTTCGAGAAATACAATCACTCCGTATAGTGTCTTATGATAGTCTCCGACGTTCACCGACGCAGCGCTCGAGGTCGTTTTTCAGCGGTAGTTGCGCAGACTGAACAAACTGACCGTTTGGTCGACGAGTGGTTGCGTTCTCTCGTGGTATATGTATGATTATCGATTTGGTTCTCAGGGAGATAGATATTATTCGTTTTATAATATTTTTATTTTATAGTTACGAGGATAATTGTTGATTTGGTTACTATAAGGGTGATAGATATTACTCGTATTGTTTTATGTTTTTAAATTATTGTTTAAAATACGGTTAGAAATCGGGAATTTATCAGAGCGGGCTTTCCTAACTAATTAAAATTTTTTATAATAGTTAATATGTTTGATAATAAAATATATACACCTAATATTTAATGATTTAAATTATTTATAAATTATAATATTGTTATTATATTTGTAAGTTAAGTTATTTCCTTTCATTGTGTACCTACTATTGGGCTATTTTCCAGTACTTTTAATAAATAAATAAAATGTGTTATCATTATTTTTTGTTTTATCTGCTTTAATTCTCTTATTTTGTATTATATATTTTGTATATAAATATAAAATAATATAATAAATAATTAATTAAATTCTAACTACTTAATATACCTATAATATATAATATTAAACATCTATATAAAATTATATACACCATAAATAAAAATGGGTATAATAGTATTTATGTCTACAGTTTAATAAATACAATTTAATCTTGAAAAAGTTCGAACTGCTATTAATAATTGAACTATTTATTGCTTTTAAAATATATGTCTGATAATATTTTTCATTTAAAATAAAATGAAATAATTAATTACCGAATATATATATATTTATTAAATATTATGGACAGAGTCCAATAAAATATATACAATGATAGAAAATATATAAGAAAAATAATGACAAATATAAACAAATTATACAAAATAAGAGTTATGACATATATAGGTTCATAAAAGCTAAGTCAAGGACAATTAAAGTCCAGAGATTTTCAACCGGGGGAAAGGGTATACCCCTAGTAGAAAATGTAGGTACTGCAGGGGGGAATATAGCCCCAAGGAAATTGTCTTTTTTTAGTCATCTCTCTTCAGGTATATTATTGGGAAGGAATGACTTTCCAACAAATGGTAAAAAGGATACACGGAATATAAATATTGAAAACCACTGTCCACTGTCCTAGTTATACAATACAATATAAGCTATTATAATTTATTGAAGGACATAACATAATTAATATTACATATACAAACACATACAATAAATTTAAATTTAATAAAAATATTATTAAATACATAAATCTGAAATTTAAATAACAATAATAATAAATAATAAAATAAATTTTAATTAAAATGTAAAAATATTGTCACAGGACAAAACAAATTAGGTAAGTACATATTAGTCATAAAGTCATTATTTTAAATAATAAGAAATCGTCTTTTCAAGTTAATTTTTAGGTTAATTTGAAAGTAAAGATAAATCTCTGTATTTATAAATGATTCTACGTTAAGCTCGGTGTATTATTATTTTCTGATAAACCAATGCTGGGCAAGTTAATGATTTTTTTTAACTCAGTTAAGTTAGGTTAATAGATAAAAATAGTAAAAGTTTAAAATTAATAGTTAGTTTTTATATTAACGATTAAGTTAAAAGTCAAGTTAAGTTTGAAAAAAAAAAACTTATTAACTTAAGTTAAGTTAAGTTTATTATTAGAAACGACAAAAAAACTTTATTTTTATTCAATCATTTTGACAATATAGCACAATATGAAATCAAAATGTGTCAATTATTTCGAAATTAATTTAACTGAGTTTTAATTAAAAGTAACTCGTTATATACAATTTAATATAACCAAAAATAAGTTAAGTAAACAACAATCAAATATAAAAAGTTAAAATTAACTTAACTATTAACTTATTTACTCGTTAATGCAAAGCATTATTGATATAAACAATATACTTACAGGTCATTTTCAGCAGTTTTCCTGTATACATACACTTAAGAAAACTACCATACAAATCAAAATTTTACCTCTTTAAATTTTTAAATACCATCTAGAATTAATTATTAATCAGAAAGCTCTTTACTCAAACATTTAATCAATAATGTATATATAATACATTATATATATATATAAATCTAATTTCATGTTTATAATTTAAGTATAAGTACTGAAAATTGGTCAAAAGATTTTCAAAATGTTATTATGCATATAAAGAATGTTAAAATAAATATTTAGTGTTAGTTTTAAGTCTCTGTCATTATTTGATTCTGGTTCACAACAATCTTTCATGATTTTCGATTATAGTTTTCCGTTAAACGCTTAAAAAATTATAATCTATATGATACCAATTAACAATGGTTTAATAAAATCACTAATCAGTTATTCAATATATTATATGTATATAATATAAAAGATAAAATAAAAAATAAAAATTATTTTTTGAGGAAAATTGACATTTAAAAAAATGATACATAAAAGTTAAAATTGAAGATGAGTTCACTGCGTTCCTGAATAAATAAAATGAAATTTAATATTTAATATTTTAAAAATATATTATTTCATGCACGTTATTACTTACTTATTATAAAATATACTGTAATGACAACCAGGAAGATTAATTTATTTTTATAAATATAATTATTTCCTGCAAAAAAAAAATATATATATATATTTATATTATATGTAGTAACGATCAGTGCTAAATTAAATTCTATATACTGCAGTAGGTAAATAGTAAATGTATATTATACAAAACTACGAATATACACGTGTTGTGTATCGTATTCAGTTATTACATGATTGTAATTTGCATAATATATACAATTTATAATATATAATACAAACAATACAAGTAAAATTTATTTTTGTAATTATTGCTTTGGATAATAATAAATTTACGTTTTACAGAAAAAAATAAAAAATATATTAAAAATCGAAAATGAATAAGCAAAAAAATACCCATGTATCAGATATACACATATTTGTATTTTGTACCTATATAATATGCATTATACATATTACATAATATATATAGGGTGACTTTTAACAGAAATCACTAATTTTCTTAATGAATTTATATGTTAATGAATATTTTTCTGTACATTTTTAGGTATCCGTATATGTATACAGCATATTATATGTAGTATGTGCACCATATAGAATATAAGAGATGCGACAATGCTGGAAAGAATTAAGATAGATAAGAATATCTCAATTCGTGCTGATAGGAAATATGGAATATGGATTCGTACTGGATGTTGTATTACGATCCTTGGGATCCGTTCACGATATTAGAAATCATGTATATTATCCCATCCGCTGCGGCCGTCCAGTCTTCGTGAAGTATTTATATTATCTAAAATCTTGATTTTTGATTCCTGTTCGTCTTATTATTTTAGGAAATATTTAAACAACCGTTTTGCTGGCATTATTCTTTTATCGAATAAAAAAAAAAATTACCAAGTTAGAGTAGGTAGGTTAAGTTTTTGATTTTTATGAAGTAGAATTTTTCATTATAATCTACAAAAATAGATCTGCCTATGTATTGTAGAGTTCCAAGTACAATTTAAATCAATCCAATTTTCGAAAACCAGCAGTTCGCCTACTGCAATTCCAAAATTATTCATTTTTTTGCATTTAGATTTAACTTAATTTAGATAAATAATACGATTCGGTTTTTTTCATACGTAACGAAAAGAAGAAATTTAACCGGCTCAGTGTGGTCAAATTTCAAAAAATGATCGATTTGAATAATTTTTTTTTTAATTGAATAAAAATTAAGGTCAATAAAATGGGGCTATTTCGAAAATGCCGAAGATTGAATTCTATAAAATATCTTTTCGTACATTTTTAAATTTAGGTAATTTAGTTGAAATTTTCTTGTATTATACTGTGAAAAATATACACATTTACAAATATTGGTTTAACCGCGGAAATACTTATCGTACACATTATTTATCATAGCCGTGTATAATACCATGTATATTGGTCTACCTATATATCAATCAGCATTATACATTAAATAAATATAAAAAACTGGAAATACGAATCAGGTTTGGAACGATTATTACTACGAAAACGTAAAAAATTAAATCAAAATAATATTAAATATTCAACATTGTATATATATATATATATATACCTATATACTATGTATTGTACACATGAACACATGTATTTATATTATGTATATTATAAACGAGTGACTACTCGTACCTATGTATTATATATACATGTACAAATTGTGATATTGCAATTATCAAAAACCTGAAAAACGCACACATGTTATCATCGGTTCAAAGCCCTTGTTCCCTAATATTTTCTTCCTTGTGTCAGGGTTAGCGAGTTTCGATCGATCGCAACACAGCTATATTTTACACATAATATGCCGATTTAGAATAAATAATTATTTATCATATTATGTACACAAATAATATATTTAAAAACAAATTACATAACGATGTATTTTCGTCATTACGATACACAGAAACCGTCGTCTAAATAGGTGTATGTATAACTTATTTTATACACTATGACTATATGATTGGTATATTATATATTATCATATTATCACATTATCATATACCTACAGATTGTATATTTTATATAACGATATTAATAATATTTTTATTTTTTTTTATTATTGTACCTACCCACATGCATATTTGGTAATTTGGCACACTGAAAAAATCGTTTGGTTTACCAGGAGGCAGATAAAGAGGTGAAGAATTCCATGTTTTAGAACGAAAACGTTCTAAATTTGATTTGTTTTCAATTTCGAAAATAGATTTTTTTTTTTTATAATTTTTTGTTAGCACTTTTAAAATGTACATTTTAGCTAATAACAAAATAGTTTTTTATGTACATTATAGTAAAGAAAATATAGAAAATGGAAAGTATAATAGTAGATAAATAAAAAGTATAAATTATATAAAAAAAAAAAAAAAAAATAGCAAAAAATGTATATACCTAAGACGGTTTTGTACATATATTGTTTATTTAAAAGTTAATGAATCACATTATGAAAATTTGCGAAAATATAATAGACAAGAGCCTATAAAGAGTGCGATATTTATTACAAAAAATCAGTTTGGGTTTGTGCCTGGGAGGTAAGAAATGGAGCCAATATTTTGTGTAAAGATTATAGAGAAGTACAGAGAAAGGAAAAGGTATTAGCGTTCTTAGGGAGATCTTGAAGTGGACATTGATGAAAAAAGGATTAACAAAAATGTATGTAAATTTAATTGAGGACATGCATGAAGGGTGGCAAGTACAAGAGTGAGGAAATTGTGTGAAGAAACTGAGGATATTTGTGTGAGAAGAGGAATGCACCGGGATTTTGCTTTTGAGTCCTTGCTTATTTTTCTTGCTAATAGATGGCATAACAAAGGATATATACGGTGAAGAACCGTGGTATATGCTGTTTTCAAACGATATAGTGTTGGCAGGAGAAAGTTTTGAGGAAGTAAATGGTATACTGGAAGAGGGAAGCTATTGAGTGTAAGGATTAAGAATTAGTTTAGTAGGACTAAACTAGACGAAACGAATAAGGAAAGACAAGTAATGAAATTCAATAAGGATGAAGTGATTGAGGTTGAGAGGTACCTACAAGTATTTAAGATCCGTTTTACAGAAATATGGTGGTTTCGAGAAAGATATAAAACATATGATAAAGTGGTGAGAAGCGTCAGTTATTTTTTGTCAAAGAAGAATCCCAATTAGGTTAAAAAGTAAATTTTATTAAACAGTGGTGAGGCATGCAATGAATGATATGTGGGTCAGAATATTGGTCAATAGATAGAATATAGGATGTGTGTAGCAGAGATGAGAATGTTAAGGTGGAGTGACTAGAGAAGACAAAATAAGAAATTATAGTAAGTACATAAGAGGTGTGTATAGGAGTGTGGCTTCAATTGTAGAAAAACTTTTTCAAATCAATTATTATCATAGATTATCCAAGATTAGGTACCATAGATTATTATTATTCAGCATTGTGGATATATAAGAAAATGGGTTTAAGTTTATTCTTTCTCAGGACTTTGGTTTTGAGTAATATATTATTAACGATAATTTGGAAGTCAACACCAAAACGGCAATTTGCAATGAGTTTTTGGTATCCAAATACATCAAAAATAAATTTAACAATAAATTATTATTGATTATCAAAGATTATTATCAGTAGATATCAACATTTTGTACACAGATCATAATGTTAGTTTACTCACAGTTATCCTATAAAATAACTTAACCAAATGATTATATGCTTTTTATATGTTATTTTATTGTTATATTATTGTTTGTATTGATGAACTAATAATAATTAAAAACCTTAAAAATATGTTCTTCTAAAAATGCTTATTTAAAACCACTTCAATAGAACACTTATGCTATTCTAAGCCGTTGAATTGTTTAAAATTATTCGAAATTATATTAGTACATTGTCTCAATGATAGCTGCAAACGCGTTCTTATACATATACATATACAGGACATAGGTATTATAACCGGTTTTAAATTATCACGAAAATTGTGCAAGTATCTATTCGATTTATAATTTATATTTCTGGCATTACGTGCAACCACACGATGATAATTTGTAATTGCGTTTAATCCAAACAGACATTAGGATATTAGGAAGCTGGAAGGTACACGTAGATAAGTTGTTTAATACATTTCGGTTTCATTTACCGAAAAGATCAGTCGATATAACAATTGTTATCTCGAAACGTAGAATTTTTAAATACTAGTATTTTTTCTATAATATATTGTAGGTATGGACTATGTAAACCTACACTCAGTATTACTTACTCGCAAATACTTAGCCGGAAGACAAATTACTCTGTATAATTATTAGCAATGTGTACTATAATAATATACAATAATGTAGAAAATACAATTAAAAATGTTTTTACGATATAGCTTAGTGACTAGTGCATATAAATGCATAATACAGATTTTTTGGAATCTAATTATTCTTATTTAAGTCATTATATCTACGATATTGACGTAGGTATCAAAACAAAGAATCTTCAAATCCTTATAATTAATTATACTGCTCCATCTCCAACACTGAAATAAACAAAAGAACCAGAATTACAAGGTCACACTGGTTAATTCAATCCCAAGATTGAAAACAATAGATGATCAAAATTAGGTAGGTACTAGATGAGCGTACATAGTATTAAAATATTATATATTTAAGTAAAGGGATTAAAATTCTGGATTTTTCGGAAAACATTATGGAAAATAAAATTAATTTTTTAGTCTCAAATATAAATAATTTTGAATTTAAATATATATTTTAATATGTTATAGGATTATTATTATTTTTTTTTTGTGAAATTTTCGATATTTTTACTTGTCTATATTATAAAAAGTATAAATGGCCATTTTTATCCTAGGTGACTTTTACTCATAATTTTGAAAATTGAATAACTCTTAAAATTCAACCGAAAGACGAAAATTACGAATTCATAGCCGTACTGAAATGCATACGCCCTCCGTCGTCGTGCAGCACTACATAATATTATAATGTCGATAGTGGTAATCACGTTTTGCCGAGTTTAATGACCCATCGTAAAATCAAACTAAATCTATACACGTAATGGATGCTGGTTTTAACTTTTATGTTTAAAAGTGAAAACCCGAAAAAAAAATATAATAATTTATCTATTACAACACACGGATGATAATAACAATATTTTAACGCAGCGGTCCACGTAGTTTTTGTACAGGAATAGTTTGTATGGGTCTGTATATACGTACAAATTAAAATAGGGTTTTACTACACCAAGAACCATCAACTAAAACAAATTGCATACAAAGTTAGAAAAATATATATTTACGAAATAATATTAAATTA
This sequence comes from Pemphigus obesinymphae, assembly GCA_025469235.1. NCBI lineage: Eukaryota > Metazoa > Arthropoda > Insecta > Hemiptera > Aphididae > Pemphigus > Pemphigus obesinymphae. The sequence goes on along the minus strand of JAIPRL010004502.1, from coordinate 5,527 downwards.
TTACGACGTTAAAATAAATAAAAACTATCGTATACCTGTAATTGTTTAACGGTGTATGTCTTTTCAATAAAATTACCATAATTAGTAATATATATAATATATGTAGAGTAATATATACCCAGATATTATTGTGATAGGTACATGTTAAGGTGGATTTAGATTAGACGTCTTTGGCCGAAAAATATCGTTATTGGCCATAAAGAGCAAAATATATAGGCGTTATGAGATGGATAGGGCTTGTTTTAAGGAGGGAAGAGACATGGGCAGTAATAGTAGTAAAGAAAATGTATGTTGAAGGAAAAAGGGGAAGAAAATGACCAAAAAAAGAGGTGGAACTTAATAGAGAATAATATGAGTGGAGCGAGTGTAAGTGATGCAGGAGATAGAGTTCTGTGGAAGTTGAGGACTAGGATGGCCGACATCAAATAGTCGTGAGAGTAGACGAAGGAGAAGAAGAAGAGATATATTTCATAATATTTATGCGGGGAATCGTTGTTTTAAAAAAATATAAATAAATTCATACTATCTTTGAATGGCAATTTCGTTAATTCTCTACGTTAGTAGTCAAAGGTATCATGGAATATATGAATAGATAAAAACACTATACCTAATAATTATTATCATCATTTATATTTAAAATTAATACTCTTATAAAAATAAAATAAAATAAAATATATGTTATAAAAAATAATAATATATTATATAAATTAAATTAATATATATATTGAAAAAATATTATATAGAAAGAAAATATGACTAGAGTATAATTTTACGTTTTAATTATTTTTTAAATATCAAAAAAAATGTGTTCTTGAATTCCTATTAATTTGTTGTAGGACTAGCCACTGTGTATATGACTGATGAATTGAATATTCAAATGCATATTTCTTATTTTACCCAAGATGAAAACGACAGTTAAAATTAAATTCATGTATAATATAATATGTACGGAATGCATACCCACAAAATAACGAGTTTTGTTTTTAAATCGAACGCGCGTGTTCCTACTAACCTACAATACACCATACGAGCCCGGATTCAAAACCTAGGGGTCAAATAAATATTCATCAATGGGGTCGAGCCACCTCGATAAAAATGTTTTGAAAAACTACCTCGTTTAGAGGTTAAGATTAATGAAAAGTAGTTAGGTTAATAATATATAAAAATTTTAGGTTATATTAGAGACCAAAATTAATTCCTAAAGAATTAGTCGTACAAAAGTGATTAAAATGAGAATTTCTTTAATAATTCAAAAATAAGAAAAATAATCACATTTTTATATCATTTGTATAGTAATATTTTTAACACCTACTTATGATATTATATTCTTTAGTTTTTATAGGTTGAAATTAGTAAAATAAAAACCAATAGTCTTTGTAAGATAATGTTAGGTAAAATTTAGAAATTGCTATCTTTTGCCATATACTTAATGTTATTCAAACACTTTAAATTAAATTTTTATTGAAAAATATTCGAAGAAATTTAGAATTCACAATAATTCAAATTACTTATTTAAAAATCATGTACCGATTATATTATATTATACTAAACATGTACTTATACATGACTGTAATCTAATAATATGTATATATACCTATGTATTATGTATTAATAGTTATTTATATCGAAAGATGCATATTTTGAAATATATATTTTGAAGTTAATAATTAGACATATTTTTAAAGGTTTTGACATTTTAAAACTGAAGGAGTAGGTCAAATTGTAAATTTTATATATTTAAACTTAATCCTATTTCTTTGAACAAAACAAATTTAAAAAGTATATTATAAAAATGTAATTTCAAATAAAAAAATAAACCTACTTTAAACCTTTTCATGTGTAGGTATAATAATCACCTATTACCTGTTACACAGTCTCACCTGTTAAGATATGTTATCTATTAAAGGTAATTACTATATCGTCACGATCATTTTTTATTTTCATGATTTAATTTTAAAACTATAACAATTTCAAAATATAATTTTAAACTAATTCAACCAAACCATATTTTAAAAAAATTATCCTAAAATAATAAGTGATAACGGCTCTACTGTAATCTGTTGATTATAGGTATATTATGATGTTATTTCTGGCGTATGATCAAAGTCATTTTTTTAAAACTGCATTGTATAAGGTAGTGAAACAAAATAACAAAAAGAAAAAATATTTTATATACCTATATGTTGTATAGTATTTAGACTGTTAGCGTAAAAGTTCTTAAATATGTATATGCAGATGGAAAATCAAAACACATTTCATTTGGAAAATAATTGGTAGATACTTGACAAAGTATTTGGTACCTATAGGGACACCTACGATAATAGTAAAATAGTTGTAGTATGTTAAAATATAATAATAAATATACCTACACTAAAATAAAAAAATGTTTTATTTTTTTAATATATATATTATATATATTAATATATATATAAAACATATAACAATATGTATATAACATACTTATTTTATCTAGATAGTTGTGAAATTGGAATCCAAAAATTAAATTTGTATTAAAACTAAATTTCTATAAAAGTATACATAAATTTAATCTGAATTTAACCATCTAAATTTAATAAAATTCTTATAAACAGATTTCTAAATATATCTAAAAATATTTTTTTATTTTAGTCTTTAATGGTTTATAGGATCGAAAATCGTGTAATAACTTTTTTGAATGATTTTAATACTTATACTGAAATGCTGAATAAACTGGTCTAAGTTTGATTTTTAAAATCAAAATCTGTACCAAAATTTCACCATCTGTGCAGATTTCTGACAAGAATCTGTTCGGGAATTTAACCTATTGACTTCAACTGAACACTGTTTTAAAGCTCTTTAGTCTTTACTTTCACCAAAAACCGGATAAATTTTGTGTTTTAACTTAAATATCAATATAAGAATAATAGTGAAATTAATAAAAACAAAAAAAATGTAGAAATTTTGATACATTACCTATGATTTTCAAAAACCAAACCAACTATAAAGTCCAGGATTTAAGTCATCAGTTGATGAATTTGATTATCTAGAATCCTATGAATGTTTTGAATTAAATGTGAAAATAAAAATAAAGTAAATCCTAATAATATTTAAATATTTATTCGGATTTTAGTTTTAAATCATAAAAATAAATATTTATATAATATGTAATTTTCAACACTTTTGTGTTGACGTATTGTGTCATTGCTATAGCTGTCGACGTGCAGTTTGCTCTCATGCAATCTTTATTATCACTTAATATTACAATAACTGATAAGAGGATATCTAAACTAATTTGTTCATATAATATAATAAATGGTTTCAGTATATTTCATCCTATAATGTTTAAATATATAAATTATTTTCTAATAAATTATTTGTATTAATATTGTATTTTAATAATAATTACAATGTAATATAAGTACTCTGATGTCTCCGAGAGTGTCTTTAAAACCAAAATGGGTCTGACAAATTATTATTTTTCCTAAAATGTGTGTACACCTATCACAGTATTATAATATATACCTATATATGTTATAATTTATATATTAACCAAAATATATATATATCCATTTGGTGAAATTTGACCCACTTTATTAAATGTATTCGTATATTATCATGAATATAACGTATATTTTTACATAATAAAGCAGTCATTAACTTTCAGTTAATCGCTTGATTTTGTGGGTTAGGTTAAAAATATATATACATTTTTTATATCATATATGGATACATTATTTCACTTATTGATTATTTTTTCAACGCACTAGTTGCGGGGTAGGATATCCATTATTATACCTACCAATATATTAAAATTTAAAATAAACAGTATCTAATAATGTGTTTTTTAATATATTTAGACTTCGTAAATATTTTATGATTAATTAAGTGTTAATTTTTTATAAAAATATATTAAATATTAATTATATAATAATATACTATTACATTATTATAACTATTTTACCACAAGTCCTAAACTTAAGAAAATCCAACAACCCGCAAAGTTTTTTGAAAACCCTATTTTTTAATCCTCGATTTAATCGATGCTTCGATTTTTGTGATTTCTGGCATTCTTATATAATAATTAAATCGTTTTGTATAATAGCATGAAACATTTTTTGGAATTAGATGATATTCAATATTACTTTTTTAGGCACTCACAATGTTGTCTGTCGTCTTATGGCCCGTATAATTCAAGGCGATTTTTGTAAACAAATGAAAAATGTCAATATATTATTCCATATAGTCTATCGATATATACTTTATATAGATGAAAATGTATCAATAGCTAACAAACAAAATTTTAAATAATCACCTGGATACAAGGATGCAAAGATGGACATTTCAATTAGTAATAATAAGTTCAAGTTAAGTAGTAAAGTTAAATTATAATTAACTTTTTAATTTAACTAGTTATTTGGTGTATTGTTAACTTATACAATTATCTAGATAAAAAATCTACACACTTACTATGTGAGTAAGTTAATAACTAGTTAACTTTTGTATGTTTAAAAAAAATGAATTAACTTAGGTATTAAATAGTAATAAAACGTTTTATAATGTTAAAATTACGTATTATTTAACTAATTATTTTAGGGTAGGTACCTATCTATATTTCTTGTAATTAACTCTTCTTATTACATTATTGCAAAAAATAAATAAATTTTTTAATGTATAAAATTCATACCGTGGTTAGAACATTAACGTATTTAAATTAATTTATGGCAGGTTAATCTTCCAACTTTAACTAGTTAGATCAGTACCTAATTAATTTACTTTTAAATCTTAGTTATTTAAAAAAAATTGAGTTATTTAAACTTTAAATAAGTAGTTTTATTGTTAAATTTGCAATCCTGGTTTCCTATATTAATATTAATATCTATATTTGATATTGTTTAATTTTTGTGAGCGAGTGTGTGATTTAATGAGAGAGAAGAACATTTAAAAAGTTGGCACGAATAGGTAATGGACATACGTATATGTATATTATTATATTATAATTGAACATTGCATTTTTTAAATTGAAATAAGTAATGAGTGACTATTAAAATTTGAACTGGTTTTTTAGTATACATTGGTATATAAACTAAAAATATTTTTTTGTTAAATAACTACCTATATTTAATTGTATAGTAGTACAACATTATATTAATCTTATTCTTCTAAATCTTGGCTGAGTTAATATATATATTATACCTATATGTAATACAATTTAATCGTTATTAACCAATGATCATGTTAAATGATATTATACAATTGATATTCCTCAGTAGATATAATACTATTTCTTATATTATATCTTTTCAGTTGCTTTAATGATGAAAATGAGTAACGACCTTTCACTAGTCAGTTATATTATCACAATAGTTGAAAATTGATAACCATTAACCATATTATATATATAATATGGTTGTATATATATATTAGGGTGGTCCTTAACTATAGAGGTTAATTTTTTTTATTGTATATTTGATTCCAGGGCTATGGAATTTTGTTCGATGTATTCAAAAAGTAATTATGGTAAAGTTTGAGTAAGATAAGTCAACCCCTT
>JAIPRL010004501.1:21189-37645 GCA_025469235.1 Pemphigus obesinymphae | reverse complement strand
ATATTACTATTAGTTTGATATCGATAATAATATAGTCTGGTGCGGGGGATGGGAGGGGGGGTGTCATATGAATGATGAGTACCCTTTTACACCGTATACAGTTGCGATGTGTACGTATACGCGAGGGCGAAAATGGACGGAAAAAGGTGATGCTCACCCCCACTATATATATATATGTATATGAAAAAAAAAGGGTAGATTTTGATCGTCGCTTCTAACGAACGTAATCGCAATAATAATAATAATAATCGTCGCGAGCACGACGGTCTTGTGCGCGTACACACATACCTACCGTAATACGTGTAATATAATAATAATAATAATAATAATAATAATAACATTGAGTATAATATGTGTACGCGTATTGATAAAGCCGTTTAGTGGGCGTTCGCCGGACGGAGGGATCGGTGGCGGTGATGGCGGCGCCGGTAGAGAGGATCAGATTGTGTGGCCGGCGGAAGGCGTGACACGTGCCACCACACACGCGCCCACGCACGCGTTACGTCCGCTGCACGTGTCGTCTGCGTACGCGTAATCACGCGGGCCAAAGCGTTCGGGTGCAGTGTCGTTATACGGCCCGACGCTTGGAAATGCGAAACCGGTAAAAACTCGGCGAAAACTTGGCGAAAATCGGGGCGGATAACTCGGCGGCGCCGTGTCGAACGAAAAATGTCGACCGATCCGAGTCTCGTGGCGAATGTCGAAAAACACGGCATGGCAAAGGGCAGTGGTGGGAAAGTGTAACGTGTTCGCATGCCAAAAATAAAACACTTGCGGGCCGGACGAGGTGCACCTGCACATCGGACTCAAAAGCCGTATTATTTCAACAAATTTATAGCAATATAACTTCGAATTTGGAATTTTTATTCCGTGGACACGTAGTTAGCCGCACGTGGAAACACAAATCAAGCGGAAGGATTTGAGTAGAAAAAACGGTGAAAAATCTTGAACAGTGATGAAACTCGGAAGTAGGTTAGGTACCCACAACGTTTTGAACGTTTTAATGAAATAAAAAAAACGAACGAAATTCCGGAGAAAGACTTGGGAAATATATACTAGGAAATAAACGTGACATTATTGTATGACATCGTGATCCACATCTATACAGGTACTATAGTAATACAATTATTTGGAAAAATTAAATAACGAGTGAAATAATTTAATAATTGTCTTTTGCAAAATTGATTCGATTCAAAAATCCAATTACGTTTTGTCACCTGTTAATGAAAAGGTTCTATGTCTAAATAACGGATTGTTCAGTAGAGCGTTTTGAAATAAGTTTTAACGTTTAAAACAGCCCATTTGAATAAAAAATTTTTATATATTTTATATCTTGATTAATAATTATCGGATTAAATAAATTCCGAGATTAATAGACGCAAAAAAACTACGAAAATCGCTCTATATCAAAAATATATTTAAATATTTTTTATTCTCGGGTGACTACTTATTTACTTTAAGTATAATTTATGTTTGTTTATATTTTTATATTTTATAAACATTTTACTCCAAAAATTACCGTTTTGAGTTTCAGTTTTTATGTGGATGGTTTTATCATCTACAGATTATTTTGGTCTTACTTTAGCACTACGAGCATTGTCGTTCAGTCAGTTTAAATAAAAAGTATCCTTCAATTTTTTGCAAAATACCACGTAAAAGTGTTTAATATTTTCAAAATTATTGGCTTATTTAAATTTTATTTTTTCAATATTCACACTATAAGTCTTATAATTTGTCATTGAGTTTTGTTATTCTCGAGATTTTCCAAGACTTACCTAAGATAGCATAAGGTAACAATTTGGTCAATTCACGCTTGTAGCCACATGAGCCTATATAGTCTTGGTAAAAATGATGTTAATGGTTGTAGATTAAGGGTAATATTGGGATTATAACCGTAGATTTCTGTGTTTGGAAAATAATTTATAATATGGTCAAATATAAAAGTGGGAAAATTATTTTTATTTGTTATGCTTTTATTATTGACATACTAGTTTAATACTCTATGCCAACACATATGATATCACAATTTTATAAATCTCACGTGCATCTTTTGCCGATTATTCTAAAGGAATGTCCCTAATTATTAACAATTATTATTTATTTAAAATTTAAACTATAGGTACACATAAAATGATCATCGTCGATCGTATCATTATATAATATACCCGTGAAAAGTACCTAATCTTACCTATATATCTTTTACTTTTATCGTTGTGGCTTCTTTTCGAGAGGCATATTTTATGTACAGGGCGATACCTACCAGTACCATGGTAGTGGTATATGTAATAAGGTTCGAGGACATGCCGACGGTACGTTGATACGAGTAAGCATACTCGTAAATGTTTACTTTTGATTGGATTGAAACCCGTGGTCTACCGTCGTCTCTTCATTCTAGTATATATTATATAGAAATCCTTCAATGTCCTAAACACACCCACTATCCGAAGAGACACCTTTTTTTTCGATGACGGACCGTCTTAAAAATCATGACCCAAAATTAAACTCAAATAAAACCCTATTTATTTACTAAGTATCGTCGACGTCCTGAATACACACTTGCCTAAATGCAAATAACAATTACCGGACCGAACCGTGCTAGTATTGTATTCATTGGATTGCATTTTTTTTCTGCAGTTATATAGCGATAATAGTGGATAGTGTCATTTAATTTTCCTAAGCCAAATCCTTATCAATGTAGTTATGCCAAAACGATTTTGAAATAGTGATTTTTTTTTAATAAAATTTAAATTGCATTTCATTTATACTTTTGCCATAGAATCGATCGAGGAAAATACAAAATTAAAACCTTAAATATAATATAATTTATTTTTGATTTCTAAGTTTTATATACCTACTAATGTATACTTATAAGTTTTATATTATAATATTATAGATATTTTATATCTATAACTAAAAATTTTAATTATAAGTCAATAATATTTTTTCATCAATAACGTTAATAATTGTATAAAATTTATTATTACAGATAATTTTGTTAAAATGGTTTGTTATATTGATTATTTTTATGGAGACCCAAATAAAAAAAAAATATTTAATTCGAATTATCGAGTAATAGACTGTTTTTTACTATTTAAATGTTTCCCTAGGGACAGATTTTCTATAAACGTTACTATAACATGACCGAGGACTTCGACAAATATCTATGCCAAATTTTTTTATGAAACAGACCGACAAACTTTCAAATATTACGGTATACAACGTATATATTAATATTGAATAAATAACCAAAAATATTATACGGTATTTTACCGTACCTCCTTAATATGAAGCATGCAAGAGGGTCAGGTCCATAGTGACCATAACTACGGTCAATATAAAATGAACAACCATTATTTATGGTAATATTTACCTTCTCAATTGCACGCTCAATGATAAATATTATACAACATAATCATTAGGTATATTACAGTTTTTAGTGGGTGGTCTAGAGCGATACTTTTCATGTAAAAACTTTGATTCATCCATCAGAGAATTTGAAAACGAAACTTTTATTTTGAATTTTTTAGCGTTTTGGGTTTTTAAAGCATTTTTTAGAGTATTGTTCCACTTTTTGGATATTTTTATATATATTTTATGCTTGAAGTATGAATACGTAAATATAATATACACAATTTAGCGTAGAATATAAAGTTTTAAAAATATACATTAAAAATTTCAAAATATTCCTCTTCTTTCGTAAATTATTCATTTTTGGGACCTACATAATTTTCAAAGTTTCGATAATATCAATAATATTCACGATTTCGATAATACAGAGGTATATAATACAATTGTATATAACCTCGATAACGTTATATATGATACGGTATAAATACACGATAACTGAAAATAACTAGTATACCTAACACTAATATGAAAATAATATTATACAAAATTGCTCAGAATTGTTTTTGTTAAATATAAATACATTTTAAACATTTTTGGGGTATTTTTTTAGTGCATTTTTAAACATTGTGGAATTTTTTTAAGGCATTAAATCGTATCTTTTAAGATATTTTTCTTATTTCCTAGAGCATTAAAGCCATGCCCTAGACTAATCACAAATTATTACTGAATATGTGTGTGTTCATGCGATATTGCATTATTAAAAATTGAAACTGTGTCTTTCGCCCTTTTTCCTGCTTTGCTTATATATTATAATACCTATTATAAAATGAATTCTACTCACTTGTTTAGTTACGGTATCGATGAGACGCACGTATATATCTTGTTCTTGTCGTACACCTAAATAAATAAAACGGTACCGGTATTAGCTTAATTACATAATCGATTTTGATCGAAAGCGCACGTTCATTACCGTTAGCGTATAACAGCTGTAGTCTATATTGAATACCGTTGTTGGTCTTCTGTGACTCGGATTCCTGAAACGTATACACACAACATTCATGTTTGATTAAGTATATTATGGTAAGTCCCACGGGTGATATAGAGAGGGGGTGTTTCGACTGTTCAAACACGTCCCGAAAATTTCATCATATTTTTATTTAAATGTTGCTCAAAACAAATCGTATGTTTGGCGATCGCAATAAGACTTAGGTTAGGTTAGGTATAAATAATATATTTTTTTAGATGATAAACATAAATACTTGTATTATTGTAAAATCATACTGTAAAAATACGAAATGTGTGTATTTTTTCTTATTTATTCATTTTTGACACTATAATAATATTAAATTGAAGCATCCATAGACGAAAATACATTTTTTTTTAAATGCGGTCGATAAGATATGACGATACTTAATTGTGGTACATGAAAGTAGTTACAAGCTGTTTTTAATAACTTTTACACGACCTAGGCAACGGTGTACATCAAAGGGATAGCCGTGAGGATTGCACCGGGAAAAGCCACATCCACGTTTGAAACATACGAGTAGGTATATATAAATATTCAGATGGTGACTGTCTACCTTTGATTTGCAGAAAAATCCTATTTATCCGAAGTTAATTTTGAATTAAAACGGGTTCTGTGTCTTATATAGAAGTTTATTGAAATTTTTAAGATTCAATTTGCAATAATTTTTATACGATATAGATCGTTTTCATTTTTATTTTTGTAGGTTTTCGGGTATTTTTGCCGAAAAAGGTCTATGGTTAAAATAGACCCTTGAAATGTGTCTGGGTTGTTTTAGTGAAATATTTGAATAGTTTGATGTTTATCCGAATGCTTTTGTTCTAGTCAACATTTTGTGCTATAGGTATATACTAAACGTTCAGATGAAAATTTGAAACAAAACTTCACGGAACTGTGAAAAATGAAGAATTTTTAAGGAGAATTTCATTCCAACTAACAAGACTAAAATATTATTGAAGACACTAGAAAAGAACTATAACTTAAGAATAATCTAGTCAACTGAAAGGATTAAATTGCAACAAATAAAAAAATGAGATATACAATTAATATTGCTGGTTATAACATACATTTTTTTTGTGAAAACATAAAGATACATTTATTATATTTATTAAAATTTAATTCAAACCGTTTATTAAGTTAAATATAAGTGTAGTTACTATGAAATTGTAATTATTCCTGTAATTCTTTAATAAATGAATTAATACGAAAAATAAATCATCCTGTGGTAGAAAATGATTGAAATTTAACGACTTATATTTCAATTAAGTTAAAATTTTTAAAATGAATTTGCTGTGTATATATAAGTATCAACTATCAAGAAACACAAATTTCTTACCATAATGTAGTGTTCGATTATTTACAGTCTTGTAAAGTATTCGATTAAAGGTGTTGGATAATAGTACTTAAATAAAATAAAATTATTAATTAATTTAGATACTTTCAATACATTTTATTCATATAAAAATTATGTCTGTAAACTAACTTTTTATTATTTAGTGTTTTAGCTATATTTAAATTAAGTGCAATATTTTAATTTTAGTATGTTTAATTAACTGTAACCTTTTTGTTCTCTTAATTAAAATTATTTCTTTCAGCACAAGCTTTTTAAGCTTTTGAAAGAGACGCTATAACTTTATGTGATATCACATTTTCATTCTTTATAATTCTTATAGTATTTTAAAGTATTTTTTAATCAATCTAAATATTTTTTTATAAAATCTAAATATAATTGTATTTGAATACCAAATATTACCGAAAAAATTATCAATTATATTTAATTTCAATACATCAAGAACATAATATTGGATTAAATATTTATAACTAATATATAGGTATGTACCTATATTATATAAAATATCAACTAGTAAGAAATTAAATTACTATTACATAATATGATGTTTAATTATGTAATTATAGTATTATAAATATATGTTTGTAGATTTATTCAAATTTATACAATGAAATTATATATTATTTGTATTTAAATTATAAATAATTCATAGGTATTTATAAAATACGCTTTTACCCAAATACCTAAAAGTATTCTTATTTAAATTATTTTTACAAGATTATACTAAAATGAAACATTATTTATATTAATGGGTTTATGAATCGAGCATTATTTTTAAATCGTATTGATGTACTGAACAGAGATTACAAAATGTGGCTCATTATAAAAGTTAAAAAGGAAATATTAGCCAAACTACAGAAGTACCTATAACATAAATTCAAAATTATAAATATGCTCAACCGAAATTGCTGTTCCTGTGATGTGTGCTTTTATTTTTTCAATATTAGGTAATACGTCAATCGTGACTGAGTTTTAACGAAAATATTGGGTTCGATCCATATTAACAAAATGTCGGTACATATGGACAATGTGTATATTTTGAGACGATAATCCCAACACCATTTTATCTCTAATCGTTTGTAAACGAACATAATATTATATTATATCTGAAGTCTGGTGAACGTATAAGTGAAATGTCAAAATATAATGATTGTCAGATGGTTAGAGTTTAAATAAAATATTCTACTAGTGATTTTAAAAATTTTATATTAATATATAATTAGATATCTAAGAATATTTCGATTTAATTGTTTTCAGTTGGATTATGATTAGATTTTTACTTTTAAATGTATAATGTTCCGTTACAATTTTGTATACAAACTGGAATGTTAATTTAAAAAAAAATTAATACAATTTTTACTTTCTAGGTGTACTAGATTCTATAAAATATAAGTATTATATATTATAAATATAGAGTGATTTACAATATAATACTATTCTATACTACTATAGTATATACTATACTTCTATACTACTTACTATACTACTATTCTAAGTGGATCGAGGGCCGATTTCTTTTTAATCCTTAATTTTTCAGGGTCTTAATATGTCCCGATAGGTTGATAGATGAAAAGTGTGCCGTAGACATAGACTTTAATATTTTTTTTTTTACTTAAATAACACTGTTTTTAAGATGTAAATTTTGATTTTTGAATTCTATTAATTTTCGTACATATTTATTTCGTTTTTATCTAATTCAACATAATTTATATGAGTGATTTATTTATTTTCCCAAACATTATACGTGGTATGTATTAAAATATAACCCATGAATCGTAAGTTATTAATGCAAATTTACAAACTTAATGTACATACTTTTTACATTTTATTCAAATAGGTACACTAGGTAAATTAAACTACGGTTTAAACAAAATTGGTCATTATATTTTTTCAACAATAAAACTGTAATGGCAATATTTTAGATAATTGCTTACCAAAATTGTTTAGTACACACAATATAGGTACTTGAATCATAAATTATTCGTTACGTATTTGGTAATACGTACGATTAAAATTAAAAGCATACAAAATTCAAACGAACATAGTATTATTATATATAATAATAACTATGGGAATAAATAATATATAGGCCAACCAGACTTTGACAATATATTTGGAATGAAATATATATTCTAAATATAATTTTAATTACCTTTTTACAGTATATAGGTATATTTTATATCTTGGGAAAAGACTATTTTTTTTTAAAGGTCTGATATATATTTTTATGATGAAAGTTTTTATGAAAAAGTGCCATGAAATCGATTTTAGTATATACATATCATAATTACATTACTCAAATCAAGTGTTATTGAAAATGTGTAGGCAAATATTTAGCATATAATTTATGAAGTATTCAACCATATTACTATAGATATAGATTTAAAACTATTATAAGTTATAATAGTGTATGAATCTGTAATACAGGTACCCTATAATATTATTCATATATTATATTATAATTTATAAATATTTAAAAAAAAGTTAATTTTATATAATAATTATAAATTTCTAATTTTTTTCTATTCAATTTTTTTAATATAACTAATATTGAGCAACCGTAATATAAAAATAATTAAGAGATTTATTAATTTCCTAAAAATCTCCCCCTGTATTCATACTATAATATAAATCTATTTTAAAATGCTGCTACTTATTATTATTTTGATAGCCTTATTACATATTCTTTATAAAATTTAGGAATCGTGTAATAGTTCGATAATAACCGATTTCAACTAGTGCAATTATATTGGTGACAAGCAATCATTAAAAAAAAATATGACATATTAGGTACCTATCTATTATAATACGAAAATTTGAAACTCACCCATGTTACAAAGGAATAATGTTCAAAAATTAAAATTTAAAAATAGATATAAGGAAAAGTTAAGGATTAAGAACCATAGTTATTATTAAATTAAATATATACCTTAATATTTTATTACCTTCTAAAAAGTTTAATTTTTTATAAATTAATTCAGTATTTATCCCTAACGCGGAGAATAAATTCGTATTATTAAATAACAATATTATTTTTCGGTAAGATTTATTAAAATTATTTTATTTCTATATTTTTATATATTCGTTTTAAAATACTGTTTTTTTTGAAGAACGATTCTTTAATAGATGATTCCACGTATGAAAAATGTATCGTTTAATATATTATATGGAAATATATAAATCAAAATTTCTGTTAGAATTGGTTAATATATAAAATTATAAAAAGTTATTTTTAGTTTAAGTTACATAATATTATTGATTTACTATAATTATTTGGGAAATGTATGTCACCCAGTCATTACCGAATATTATGAAAAACTAAACTACATATATTCACAATTTTATGTTCATTTTTAGTTTACTGTTTTTTTTTCAATTGACTGATTTCTATTTTAATATATTGTTTTACAAAATCATACTTGAAAGTTCAGGATTTTCCTAGGTTTTCTTCCTCATATACTTCTGTAATTTATACTGTCAATTCTGAATAATCGACTCAAACTTTCAAACGAAAATTAAATCGAGAGTTTATAAGTATATATTAGTTAGTATCTGTCAGAGAGAAAAAAATAATGATAATGATAAAAACCAAAATATACAAGTACTTACTCACAAACCTGAATCTAGGGGGGGGGGCGAACCGGAGCACTTGCCTCAGGCGTCATTATGATGGGGCGTAAAATGTAAAAATATTTAAACTTTTCGTCCGCTTTTGGAAGTGAGGTCTCATTGATCACTTTTAATTTTCTAGAAATTGACGAATGACTTTTTTTTTTTTTGCTTATTCAAAAAATTTAAAAAGGGGTGCTACAATTATTTTTGGCAACAAATTGACAAATTCTCTAGATCTGGCAGAGAAAATAAATGTAGTAAATTAAAAATTATTAAAAAAAAAAAGAATCATTGCCATATACGCGAATAAATAAACAAAATAAATAGAGAAGTATGTAAAGAAAAAACTGTGTATTTATATCGAAATATTATGTAAAAATATGTAAAATACGAGTAAAACTAACTCGCTTTGTTGGGTATCCTTTTTTGCATCAAAGTTCGTAAATAATATTGTATTTAAAATAAAAATCGGGTTATTTGCATAAAAATGCCCCTTAATCCTGATTTTTCAACACATTCGTTGTGTACATATATTTTTTTTTGCTTATATATAAACTCCGTTGTCACTACTCCTTTTGGATGCATACATGTATATATATATATATATATACAAACTTAAATCCGGATTAACCCGTCGTGTCGATGTTTGCAGTCATCATCACGACCCATCCCTTTTGCTCTCTATCTAAAACGGCCGATTTTCGCGGTAAAAATCGTTTTCGATTAATCACATATCACGACTTAGGGTGTGACGATAGACAAAACAACCAAAAATAACAATAAATAATAATGAATAATTTTTAGAGAAAATCATAAAAAGTTACACACTCGTATATAATATGTATGGTTAATTAATAATATATACTTGTGGAAAAACAGGGCCAAACGTCGTGTATTCCTGTTTTACTATGGTTTTTTTTAAATATGTGTACATAATTCACATAAATATATTTTTATACAACGCGTGTAATAAATTTGTAATAGATATTTAGACGAAAGAAATTATTCTAATATTATATAGGTCATGAAAGAGAAAAAAAATATAACTATTTTATAATAATAATGTACGAAAATAATACAGAATATACCATTTACGTATAAAATATTAGTATAAAAAGTATATAAAATATGGTTTACCTGATCCTTTTCGATGAATCCGATGAATGCGGTCCGTTCTATTTCAATCGGCTGCTGAGACCTGTCGTACAGTGCGATCACGAAATGAAAGAAATTGGATTTCCTTAGATTACTCGGGGGCTGCTTCTCGAAATGTGCCCTTCCCACGCCGATGCTATGTAAACAATAAAACAAAACGAATACGCTTACGTGAATATTACACAATCTGAATAATATAATTCAATACAAATTTTTTTGAAATAAAAAGTAGGATCTACATTAACCTACTTATACAGTACCTAAAAAAACGACGATATTTTTCGTCATAAATCTTTTTAATTTACCAAATAATAATATTCTCACGATTGCGGCTATATAAATTTTGATTATCATTTTATCGGTGTTCTAGTTTAATTTTATAAAAGAAAACAAGAAAAAATTAAACGCCTTTTCTTCCTTCGGGCACCTCATTAATAGATTATCATTAACAGTTTATGAAAAAAATAAAATACTTTTTTAGAATTATTTTCAAATATTTTGTTACTATAAATGCAATATTTTTTAAGAATTTAATGATTTTATGTATTTACTTAAAAATATTACTTATAATAATAGTATCAACAAAATTATTTTAAATACTGTACTATAGTAACTAATATTATTCTGAAATAGTTTAAAAATATATGCATAAATACTTTTGACTATTACGAAAATATACTAATATACTTAAATGTACTTTGAAAGTCTAAAATTATAAGTAAATACAAAATATACCTACGTTTTTTTTTTTAATTTTCAAATATTTTTATTTAAAAATTATATGTAATTTTGCTTTGGTGATGTTAAGTCAATGTATATATTCTCTACTATATACTCGTATTTGTACTTATTCTGTATTGAATTCTAACGAACTTTTCCAATTAAAATTTCCAAACATAATTTTGATTATAAATCTTATTTGACACTGAGTCCTTTTTTAAACTTCATTCTTTTTTTTTTTAATTGTTCGCTATATGTATATATATATATATATATATATATATATAAATTAAATATATATTTTTATTTCCCATCTATATAATATGATAGTGTATTTGGATTGAATTAGAATTTCACTAGAATCGTATATGATATGTATACAGAAATGTGAGCGTACTATTGACATATATAAATAAGTGAACACCCCCATCTTAAAAAATTATGAAATGAGAGAGAGAGAGAGAGAGAGAGAGAATATTAAATATACTTCAATATTATATTTTATTATTTATGCCCTGTTTACTTTAAAATTCATGACATTGATACTAATTATTATTCGTTAAAATCGCGATGATGGATACCAGCTATAATGGTAATTTCATGAAATAAATACATTTATTTCACGATTGCCACCTTCTTTCCCTCGTCCTGCAATATATAGGTTCCTGCTCGTGTTCACCCTCTCTCTCTCTCTCTCTCTCTCACTATCCCTCTCTCTTCCCGTCACCTCTCTCTTTCTTCAAACGAATTCCATTTATTTGTATAAATACGTCAATGTGCCGTAAACACGAGCGCGTTGTTGTTTTTAATTCAGCCAATTCCAAAAGCGACGAGGCAATGGGAATGACTAATAATAATTTAAATTTTAAATAATAATAATAATAATAATATTGCCTACCCACCTATAATATAACATAATATTATATAGGTACACCGAAAACGTCAACACGTCAACCCGTCGATTATATTACACGACATATGTATAATAATAAATATTTAGGTACATATACGTTTATATTGCATAATATACTACGGTAGTCCAAATAAAACGCCTGTTTTATATTATTATTATCACCGTCATATCGTCGTCCGTCGATATACGTATGTATACGCACGAGGGAATTGCACTGCGAACACACAATATAGAACGATATGTATTTTTTAGTACCCACACACACACACACATAGAAAGATTTGTGTTTTTTAGTAGCCCTGACACACAAAATAATAATATACAAACTCGTTTAAATATATTTTATACGTACTCGTATATATAGCCGGGATAGAAATGTTTTTTTTTTTTTTTATTGTATTATTTTCGCTGCTGTTAAATTCGTTTGATAAATTAACGAGTGTTTATTCGGTCGCAAACTCTTCCCCTCCACCACCACCTTTACCCATTTAAATATAATGTATATACTGCATACATGATGCACCGCATTCCCCCCCCACCGGACCTGATTGTTTCGCTATTTCGTCGATTATCGTTTTCGCTATAACTATTATTATCGTTATATTTTTTGGAATTTTTTTTTTTTTTTAACTTAATTTAAATGTATTTATTGGCTTATTTTTAATTTTAATCCCCACCGCGGGTTTTATTTTGATCTATAATAAACATTGAAAAACCACCGTTCTAAACGCACACCGAAATCAATACGTGCACTTTACAGTAGGATTGGTGAATTTTAAAATGCTTGGAATTGGAAAAAAATTTTAATTCATTAGGTAGTGTGAAAATGTTCTTAGGAAACGCATTTGTGGAAAAATAAATAAAGGATACTTTTATGGAAAACGCATTCTCGAAAAATCTAACTAACAGATTTTTACAGTCCAAATGCACATTTTCAAATAATTTTAAAAACGCTATAAGAACTATTACCAAATGTTCATTTTTCAGACCATAAATACCTATTAAAATAATTTATTATTATTTTTATTTTTCCTTTTTACCGTCTGAGATAAAATTGCCGTTTTACTGCTGGCAAGTTTTTCGTATATTTCGTAAAGGGATCCATTATATCCTAACCTAACCTAACCTAACCGCAACTATTTAGTCGTGTACAATGAAAGTGTCGAGAACATAGTACCTATCTTCACTAACCATGTGTTAGGCATGTGCGTTTTCGAACACTCTGTATACATAATTTTGTTTAAATATTTTATATAAAACATTATTACAATCACACCGATTATATACATTTTTCACAAAATCCAAAGCGATTAAATCGTCCAAAAGGGTTTAAGAAGTCGTTTATAGTGTTCTACGAGATATCATTATTTTTATATATATTTATTCCTATACACTTGAACACGTAAACTGTTTTTATACGTTATAATATTGTTTATTTTTTTAGGTATATCTTATGTAAATGTAATGTATTTTTATATTTCTTAGAAGGAGGATTAAAATTACTCACTATACTATAGTTGACCTGATAATTACATATACACACAATATACTTATTCAAATATTTAAGTTTGATATTAAAACTATTTAAAATTGTTTTCAAATAATGTTTATGTTACACTTAATGTGAAGAGTAAAAATATAGTAAATTTAATATTGTAACTTTGAAAATAATACTGGTAGTTTTATCTAAATAAAACTTTTTGGATATTCGTACAAAATGTATTTTTTTTAGAAATATTAAAAATGAATTTAGATTAATTTTTTACGAAAATATGAGAAATAGTATATTATTTAGTTTTTCGTGCGTGTGTAGAAGTATATGCACAAAAATTTAATATTCAAACAAACAGTTATGTATTTTATGCGATTATAGTACACAGGCGGCAGTACATTATTCATAGTATAATTTAATTTTTGGGGTTGATGTTAACAACAATCGTTTCGCTTTAAAGTACGTATAATTAATTAATTCGTTTTAATTATATATAAATATTAAGCTAATAAAATGTATGTATATATGTATAAGTTTATATTATATATCTATATTATTTGCTGCTATCGTTTCCTTTGAAAATTAATTGGCTTTTAATCGATCGTATATAATGAAAACGAAATAAAAACGGATTCAATCAATAATATAATAGTAAATAAATAAAAAATATCATAAAACATCAATTCATGAAGTAGGTATATACCATGATTGTGGTATAAGAGTAATGTAACTTTTTTTGTACATAGGTGTACACAAATATATATATTTACGAATATTAAATAATTTTTATGCATTTTTATACTACAAATAAGTATCTACTGCAGTTTGTAGTATCGTTTAAAATGAACATATAATAATTGAAGAAATATGTTTAAAAATATACGTCTTGTATATATATTTATATACATACATACAATAACAATTATATTATGTTATAATAAACATATAATAATATTTCATTTTCAAAAACATTATTTCAAAAAATATCATTATTTTTTTTTTTTTTTTAGGAAATAAATAGGACGTTAACTACAGTCATTTCTTTATCACGAGTTTTTCATATTTTTTTTTTTTTTAAGTACACATTGCTTGGCTGCAATATCTTGTATCAATTGGATTATCTATATAAAATTATAAAGCATGTGAGTATGGGATACTATTTGTTTCCGAAATATAATTTACGAATATTTACGTATAAAAACTTTTGAATTTCTTCTTTTCCTCTTTTTTGAGCGTTCGGTATATTTATAAATATTTTATGGTTTATAGAAAAACGTATTTTGTATTTTTTTTTTTTTTTACCAAAAGAAATTGACTTTTGGATTAATATTATTCACTCGTTAGGATATTATACCAAAATATATATATATTTAAGACCATCCTATTTATATATACGATAAGAAACGAAAATATCAAATTTTAGGGTACGGAAGAAAAGGGACTTTTTTTACATAGGCGTTTTAAAACTTTCAATCATTTTTTCTTAGAAATCTCTACAACTGTTCACAATGTATGAGAAATAACAACTGTTTTTTTTAGAACTTAAAATTGTAAACACAGTCAAAGTTACAATAATTTAATTTATCTTATACGTACGAATTTACGATAGCTTTGATCACGTAAAATTATTAACTGCAGTCTGCACGAATAAGACAATACGATTAATTAACCCGATTTAATTAATTGATCCGAGTATTTTAAAACAACACATTTTATGGATTTCATTCTGCATTTTCGTACGTTTTTAGTAACGATTAACGAAATATATGTCATACGAATTATGTTTTAAACTTCAATAGTTGTAACACATATTCTTCATACATTTTAATTAAATACTTCTTTATTTTAAAGACTGCGAATTAGCTTGTATTCATATATTATTATTAGGTTCCTCGTATTTGGTACTTTATTTGTGTCACATAGATCGTATTGTGTATTAAAGGTCGATGTAGATTAAAATTTTTTTTTTATTAAATTGCATATTTTATTGACAACTAAAAAGGGACATGGAAAATTCATGTAAATATCAGTAATAATTCTATATGTGTTGGTATTATGGAAAACGTTCATCCAAATATGATATATAATATATACATTTAAAGTATATATAATATTATTCTATCTAATCGAATTCAACTACATTGTAATATGATACTATTCTGTTATGTTATTGCTAAAAGAAGTACCAGACGAAGTACTTACCAAAAAAAGAAATATCAAAAATTAGACTGGATTTTTAATCACATTTTACTGAGGATATTTGTTTAAAAAAAAAATGCACTTTTATGCATTTAAATTCAATTTTATCTTGACTATACATACACATATTCGACTACCTATTCCTAGAGGAAACAAAGAAGTGAAAAATATGTCTTGGGATTAAATACTTAATAATAATATTAAATATATTAGTATTAATATTTTAGGTACCTACCTATAGGTACATCTCTAATATTTTAAATATTAAATGCATTTATTGCATCTTTAATTATTATAGTAAAACGATATTATTGCAGACATACTTTATCATAAATTTTGTAAAATTATAACTATAGCTATATTTTTATTAGTATATATATACATAAACAGGGAGAGAGATAAAATAAGTAAATTTCTGATTATGTTATAATTAATTATATTATATTAATTATGTTATTATCAATAAAAGTAATTCGTTATTTTTCAAAAAATAAATGACTTATTGCGAGTTTCTGACATAAATTTCTGCTATGTATACATATATATCAAGGGCGTAGGTAAGGGGGGGTGGGTTTAGGGGGTTCAAACCCCCCCCCCATTGAAAACTAAATTTACCCTAGATAAAATTAACTAAAAAATATA
>JAIPRL010004501.1:0-21089 GCA_025469235.1 Pemphigus obesinymphae | reverse complement strand
TATAAGAAGAAGTATAAATAATTATTATATAATAATATTATTCATTTGTAACCTGATGATGACTGTCGAAAGTAGTAATATTACTCATATAAAAAGAAAATATGCTTATTATTTTTTTTATTATAATGTATAGATACTAATTTTATTATGATATACTATATATATTATAGTCTACCTACTATATTAAATAATTAAAATAACCTACACAGTACATAATATATTATATTGGGTAATTTATTTTTAAATTTTTCTTTCTAGGGGCTCATGGTTCCTACTTTGAACCCTCCCATAGGAAATTTATACCTACGCCCTTGATATATATAGTATATAGTTAATATTAATATAAATAAATAAAAGTTATATAGTGTAAAATAGATTCGAAATATTTTCGAGTAATTTTAAAAAACAAAATCAATAATTTCTCTTTACAATTTGACAATTTTAGTTATTATTATCACATTTTTACACCAAATAATATATATGGTACGTAATATAATGCTATA
The DNA here is from genome assembly GCA_025469235.1 of Pemphigus obesinymphae. Classification (NCBI taxonomy): domain Eukaryota; kingdom Metazoa; phylum Arthropoda; class Insecta; order Hemiptera; family Aphididae; genus Pemphigus; species Pemphigus obesinymphae. Next base: position 20,586 of record JAIPRL010004501.1, on the reverse strand, counting down.
ATGGTTACAACGGACCATTTGTATATGGTAGCTGTGTAGTGTTAACGTAGTGTATTGTACTTTTTAATGTATAATATTATGTTATATTCGAATTCGCTATACGATAATTGTTAAACTAGGGTGACCATTATACGTCCCGTTTTTTGCGGAATTATCGTGCTATTGGAAGTGGGGTCCCGTTTTTATTTTATTTTATTTTTGGCTAATCTGCAGTTTTCGCAAGCGATTTGCGAAATTTGTCGGTAGAAAATTGACATATGACCTTTATTTCAAACCGATTTGTCAATATTTTGGTAGAAAATTGTTATGATTCATTTTTTTTTTATTGTCGTCTCGTTTTCTAATTTTCAAAATATGGTTAAACGAATAGAATATATTTTGAGCGGAATTTAAGTTTTAAACGTATATTTAAGGTTTCCGCACGACTATTTTAAAACGATGTTTTGCGATCGAAATCACGTCACGATAACGTCATCGAAACTAAGAATTATGAAAAGAAAAAGATAAAAACGATCCCGACCATAATAATAATATATACCTACTGTATAATATTATATATAATATACATTATATAACGTGTGCTCATATATTCCTGTGGATATTGTACGTATATAAAAGCTATATATATACGAGAACGGCCTCGAAAGAATATATATATATTCAAAACCCTGTGAGATATGTTGTCTTGTTTACATAATCAATATCGCGTGTATATATATATAGGTATACGGAAGGTCCTCTCGCTCGTTATGCGACAGATTCGAGTCAATTTTTTTCCTTTTTTATATATATATATATATATATTTTTTTTTTTTTTTGCTCCATCTCCTTTCACTCTCGTCGAGCAATCTTTCATCCCTTCGATCCGTCCCGTCTCTGCGCGTTTACTATCCACCACCGCACCGTCCCTTCCGATATAATGCCTACCGCACATCACTGCTGCCGACCGCGGTATCTGTACGATGTTTACTAAAGTATTTCTACCAAACCTGTATCCGACATCACGGTATTATATTATAACATAATATTACATCATTACTGTTGTTTTTTCATTATTATTTTGTTTTTTAAATCGTTATATTTATCTTTAAACATATAGGTATAGTACGGAGTTTTTTTTTTTCATTTTTCCGTAACCCTTTATCCCTATTAGCGCGCGAACGCAAATCGCACTCAACAATCTAATTAACCACTCGTAAATATTTCCGAGATTATCTCTTTATGAATATTAATAAACGTCATCGTCGTAGGTATGAGGATATATTTATATATTTACACGAAAGTTACGCTTTTTATCATATTTTCAATTTATATTTATTTATTTTATCCATATATTACCTTATTTTTATTCCATATATGAAAAAATTAAGCGACTTTTTTATTTTTTTTTTATAAAAACCGTATTTTTTAACGCAAGTATATTAGGTGAAAATAAAAATCTAGTAATTTTCACTACCCATAACTATTCATATTATAGTTAAGGTAGCTCGTAAAAAAAAACGTTATCTTTTTATTTGTATAATTATTATTCTTTTTTTTTTTATGTATTCAAACGATAAAAAAAAATGATTATTATTTTTATACGAAATTTCTTTGGAAAATAAATAGAGGTGGCATTTAATATACTTTACCTATATGCTCATTCAGACATGTAATTTTAATTTAATTTTTACTGTAAATTGTCACGAAAACCACATTAAAATCGTCCAAAAGTATGTATATAGCTCAAAATAATAAAATATATTTAAAAGTTGTTAACCATTTATTTATAACCATTAGTAATAATCGCTATACATATATCCTAAATAGATATTATATTGTTAAATAATTTATACAATACAAAATTACGTACGATTATTATTTATAGATAATATAATAAATCATTTATTTATATTATAAATATAGTATTATGATAATTTCGGACTCGGACCAATACCGACGACACTGTCCAAACGGTCGAACGTGTATATATAAATTATTCAGGTCGGGTACCGCAACGATCGAGTATTATAATAAATATTATTATTAATTATTATTATTATCGAATATCGTATATTGAATTGAGAGAATTCAGACTTTTAAAGTATTCTATTAGAATAAAATATTTAATATACGTATTTTTATTAGAATTCCTTTAAAAATATTCGAGAAAATATCATATGAACTTGAAAATATATAAATTTTGTATCGAGCACTTATAGGTATATTTTGTACACTTTTATATCAGATTATCTACAAGTAGATATATGTTATAACTATACTTAAAATTTTTCTGAAGGTATGTAAGCAAATCAAATTTTTTATTGTAAATATTGTAATGATTCATTGAAAATAAATATAAATGAATATTATAATGACATGATATATACATATGGAAAAAATTACTTGAAAGATAAAAATATAGATTTAATAATTAGGTATATTTTGAATATGTTATTAAAAAATGTTTTCGAGTTAATATGTATTTCATCTGTATATAAAAGTAGATACTTTTTCAAAAGTATTTTTTACAAGACATTGAGCTTGGCAAAAAAATATTTGCATGTTTGTAAACTATTTGTATATTTACTTGAAAATTTACTAAAAAAAACGCGAAAAGGATATAAAAAATGGCCAATCTCGGCTAATTTGATATCTTGAAACAGTATACATAGATAAAGAAACAATCTAGTTGTCGACATGATCTCTTATCAATTCGTGCACGTTTTCGAATTACCAAAGTTTTTGCAAGTTATTAAAAATTTTCTCGTTAATAGACTTTTTACGAAAACAAAATATTATTGTAAATCGATATAATACTGTGACGTGTGGACTGTACCTGCTCTGATCGATGATAGACGGCTGCATCCAGGACCGGGGAACGGACAGCTGAGAGTTGGCCAGTGGTTCCTCCTTGAGCCCGGTGACGGGGCCCCGGACCTGGTGATGATGGTGATGGTGGTGGTGATGGTGCAACCCGGACAGGCCGCCGGGCGACCCGTTGTCCTGCTGATGGTGGTGGTGCAGCCCGAACATGAGGCCGGCCGCGGCGGCGTTCCGGTGATGGTTGCCGGGCGTCGCGTACAGCTTGCGGCCCCACGCGGCCACGGGGTCCAGTTCGCCACCGCCGCCGCCACCGACGACGTTACCTCCGACGTTACCGCCGCCGCCGCCGTTACCGACATTGCCGACGTTGCCGAGCGTGCCCAGCGTGGACTGCCACGGTGCCGCGACCGCGACGTCCGCGTCGCCGCCGGTCGCGCCGCCCGTCCAGTAGCCGGCGCCGGCCACCGTCCGTCCGTCTTCTTCCGTCGACACCACCGTGATGCCTTCCGGGCCCACCGTCGTCCTATACGTGTCCGTCAACGTGCGTTTGCGCTATATAATGGCCGGGTGTACAGACGCTAACGCAACGCGATCGATGCGTATATCGTATATATTCTCGGTGTTGTAAAAACGCGTTAGATACGCATAAATCCGGTCACATTAACGTGAAAAAAATATTATTGATTGTTGGAAGAACGACGTAAAAAAAAAAAAAAAAATAATAATAATAATAATAATAAAACAAAGAAAATCGTATTGTTATCCAGTCGAAGATCTATATAGCACCAACGAAATGAAAATAATAACGGATATAACGCGACATGTGCGAGGAAAAAAAAAATACTATAACGTTCGGTCAAATATTACAATTGTAAAATATATATATATATATAATATGTATGTATGTATGTATGTATGTATATATATATATATATATATATATAATATGTGTATATATATATAATATATAAATATATATATATATATATATATATATATATGTAGATGTTGTGGCGGCCCGTACACACAGCGAGTATGGTCGTCCCTGTGGGAGCGCGCGAGAGACTCTAAGCGCGTATCGGTCCGCCGCCCGAGTCGTTTGCCGTGGCGGACCGCCGTCTGTCGGGTGAGTGCGCGTACGGACGCCGGACGCGCGCACGCGCCCCGTGCCAGCCCTGCGCGAGACCGACCGCCACCCTGTCCCTGATGTTCCGCCGGATAGTCCCGGTGGCGGCGGTGGCGGCCGGCGTGGCCACGTCCCGAAGGCCGCGGTAGACACGCCCAACCTCCGGTAGCGTAGCCGCACCATGGACTCCGCCCGCCGACCAATCGACGGCGTCGCCGTCACTGCCGGCCGTCGTCCACTGGTGGCGCGCCGGTTCTCGCACACCGGCCGCCGCAGCGGTAACACGCGGACGCCAAACGCGCGCCGTTCGACTGCGGCAATTTATTCAAACACGGGCCGGCGATATCGCACGCGATACCTATCGTACTCGGCCCCGTAACTGGTGAAGGCAGTAACTGCGAAATCCAAATTGGAACTTTTAAGATTTTTTTTTTTTAAATGATTTTTATAATATTTTAGTATACCTTTTGGCGGAGACAGATGAAAAATTAAACGAGAAATCCAAAAATGCTATAATAATTTCAACATTAATAGGTTGATACCAATTATCTCGTAACTATAACTACCTATAGTTAATCGTTTATCGCTTTAGCATTAACTATATATTGTACAAATAAAAAGTAAATAGAACAACAATAAAATTCAAAGCACTCAATATATCACTTGGCACTGATAATGCTATATGCAGAAAATATATATAAATTAAATCAAATAAAAAATATACACAAATTATATAATTATTATAATATTCATTATTATCATTATACAAAATTATATGATACAATTATTTTAAAACATCGTTTCTTTTTAAAATTTATATTTAATTATTTTACTTTTGAATTGAATGATAAGAATTGAATTATTATACTGCAAATGATGTAATGAACCAGTGCTGGAGTTAAAAAAATATTTGTGGGAGGTGGTCGGAATAATTTTCCCTGAGTATTATACTAAACAAAATTGATAAGCAAAAAAAAGTCATCAAATTTTTTTATGCCAATTATACTTTATAGTTATCGGACTAAATACTGACGAAATATATATTAATTTAAATTAAAAAATCTATATTAAGTAAATTAGGTACTTGGCAAAAAAAAAAAATATGATCACCTTTTTTGTGCCGAATAGACTTTTATTTTCCGACTTATTTTATGAGGTGAGGTGTACCTTCTATACTCTCTTCTCGCAGGTCTTGATGATATCAACCATTTTAAAGCATAAATATTCATAGTATTATTACTAGAAGAGAATGCAGTAAAATATTGTTGAATATTTAGATTTAAATTTTTAACCGTAAACACAGTACCTAACTATTTTTATTTACTTTTATTTATCTACGAAATATATATGATTTTTTCTATGTTTTAAGTATTTATGACATTTTAAAACTAAATTTAAATGTACTAGATATCGTTTATCTGTGTTTAGCTTATGTCATATTATTTTCATAATGATCAATAATTAACAAAATTCCATCAAAACCTAATTGTTAACACTTTTATAATTAATACCATTAACAGTACCTATAGTGTAACTTTTCAAACACGATTATATAAACTAAAAATATGTATTCAGGATTTTTAAAAATCCGAAGGACGGATTCCAGTATTTTGTTTTATTTACAGCTATAAAATATTTTAAGGGGATGACAAATAAAAATGGTATTACAATTATTAAAATACATTTGTGAGTTTAATAGTTATAATGTTTCTTGTTAAATATTTCAGAAATTATTACTTTGCATATAAATATAACAATATAGGTACAGGTTATAACTCAATATAGGTACATCAATAATAAAAATTCATAACTATAATAATATAGAGAAAAGTATATTTATAAATACCTATCTAAAAAAAATATAAAGAGATAAAAAGTTATTCTCTATTTTGAAAAAGATATTGTGAAATAAAAATAATTATTAAAGTCAACAAAAAGCCAGGATGAGAAAATTTTAGAACAAAATTTATTAGATAAAGTTAAGTTAGGATTCAAAATATTTTTAAATACTTGGTGTAGAATTAAATGTTAATTAATCACTGATCTAACTAGTTAAAATTAAATATTTAACTGACCTAAGTTAATCAAACCATAATTTTTTGAATATGGTTTATATTTTGTGGATTAAACAATTGTTTTTTTCTTATAATAACACAATAATAGTAAATTACATCAATATCAATTATTTATTATATATTATGTATATTATTAGTTAAATTATTTATTTTAACATATTTTTAACGATCAAAGTTATCTTTAGTTATTAACTTAGGTAATTACGGATTTTTTTTTTTTTGACTAGATTATTTAAATGAAAATATTTATTAAATCAATCAATATTCTGTTTCTGGATTAAATATGCTGTAAAACTATGGAATTCACGTTTAACTCTTTGTACAATATGTTTTGTTCATTTATTTGAATAGAATATTTCTTTCCGATCACATTTGCTACCGAAAAATTGGTACACGTGTATAGCGATTAGATTACGTTTTCTGACGAAAAGTTGTTCACGGAAAAATAGATTTAAAAAGATTACCACCGGAAAAGAGATTCCTCGATCTGCTCGGAATATGGAATCATACTCTATAAATCCAAACTTTCTAAGCATTATAATGTAATATTATATACGAGTATTACTTATATCTACATCCAGAATATATAATAAGTATATTATATATATTTAAATATTGTAATTGTTATTTATTCATTTATGATGAATACATTATGATGATTTTCGGTCTAAATGTATTAGATATTTTGAATAGCTACTCTGGGGGCTAAGCATATTTTCTTATTTATTTCTGTAGTACAAGTGGTGACAGTGATTCTATTTCTTTTATATTTTATATAAAATACATCAGAATATTGAGTAGAAAAGAAATTAAGAATGTATATAAATATTTCATAATAATTTTCATGCGAAGTATATAGATACAGGATAAGTTCCAGTATTAAAATAATAAATAAATATAATATATACTTATATGACCTTTATAATAATTAATAATAAATAGTATGTATTTTACAATGATTTTAGGGATGGTAAATTTTAATTTCACGCCGGGTGCTTAAACACCCATATACAGCAGCTTGAGGTCCTGCTGGATAATATATGAACTCTAACTTCCACTCATCATTTGGACCCCATGGATCGCCAGTCTTTGCCGGTATATTAGAATGGTATACATAGTTTTTTTAAATATAGGTATCTATATATACGTAACCCTTCCCTAGATAGCAATTAGAACATAAATATTGTGAAAATATGTTTTTAACTGGTTTTAAATCATATTTACGAAAAAACATTTTGTTATACCTAGTGTTGAAAATATTTTATAAACAGTTTATTGTAAATTTAACATTTCAGACATGTGTTAAAAATATGTTCAATACAATATCTATTTAAAACAACTTGATTTGAATACATATATATATTTATTAATAATGTGACGTTATTTTTGAGCGACATTGTGAAAATATGAATAGTTAAATATAACACATGTTATGTGCTTTTTTTATTTAAAAAACATATTTTGGATATATTATAATTTTTTTTAACACAATTGAAAACATGTGTATCCATTAAATTATTTCAGACATGTGTTTTAGTCATATTCAAGACACTATTTAAAAAATATAATTTGAAAATATTGTGAAATTATTTCTTGAAAAACATTGTGAAAATAAGTGTCTACGTGTTTAAATATGTCAATTAAGTGTTTTATTCACGTTCTAAACAATATTTATAATACAATTTGATCACGGTGTAAAAATTTTAATTTAAGGATAGATAAAAGACAGAAGTAGTTATACTAGGTCTTATTAAAAAAAAATTGGTAAATATTTACCGCGTATTATGTTTATTATACCTAGCTGTACCATATAGGTAGGCCTGTATATATAGCCGAATTATCCGCTGTGAATAATACGTCTATATGTTATTAAAGGAGTATTCGCTGAAAATTTTAGATTTCTACGACCAGTAGCTTGGGCTGATCATTGAATAAAAATTAAAACCAACATTCCCACTTTCCCTCCTTTAAAGGCTGAATTAAATAAAAATACCTGAAATTCGTATCTATTAACTTGCATGAATGATTAGGTAGATAAGTTGATAGCACGTGTAAGTAATGTTTTGGGATAGCGGAAACTGGTTCAATTCCACATGATAGAATAGAAATTTTTTTCGAATATATTTTTTTTATTTTTTTTTTGTAAAGTATTTATTTCATATATTATTGATTTTTTTTTTAGTAGGTACCTATCTAACTTTTTAGTAACTTTATTTTTTCCTAACCTAATTGGTGTTTATGTCGACCAACATTTAAACTAATTGGGTCAATATGTTTTATAGATTTTTATTAACTTAAATATGTAAATACGGTTATTTTTATTTTTAATATTCTAACTTTAACCACTATAAATAAATTATAAATATCATTTCAATTACCTATAAAATATAGCACACGCCACCCAATCAATTTTCCTCTATACATACATAATATCAATAATTCACCATATTCGAACGTTTAGTTCAGGACAAATATAATAGACGTAAAAGTTAAGGATTACGTTAAAAATGTTCGCCCCTAGTTGTTTTCTCGTCATTGAGTTATATTCGTCGCTAAAATAGCTGCAGCAGCACTACTGCAGACAATGCAGACGAATGCGACCGATATACTCAAATAATACGTGCAGATTATGTCTTTTCCCCCTTTTCATCGTATACTATACGAACCATGCATACGATGGTAAATACCACGTATACCTAATCTTTATAGGTATATATAATCTGTGATTGCATTTGACGTCTACTTATCTATATGTTCGAGTGGTTAATACTTAATATAATATATATATATATATATATATACATATATATAATAAATAATCTCTTTTGCGACAGTCTGGCAGGGATTTTTTCTCGGTGCCCATATAAAATTAACATAATTTCACTACATATAGAAACATATAATAAAAATATTATGAAATGGTAATTTAATAATAATAAAAGTAAAAATTTTAAAAATTAGTTTTTGACAAATACCCTGTTTTACCCTATTCCCGTCGCCTATGAACACGGTAAAAATAAATATAAACATTAGGATATATTTATTTAAATATGTACGTATAGGTACGGGCGCAGAATTCACATGTTTTGGGAGCAATTTTTAAATCATTTATGCTGGATATAATAATATCACCATGATTATTTAAAGTTAAAGAAATTAAAGAATAATTCTGGGTTTACACTAACCCGACAAAACAGTAACATTCAATTTTCCGATAAACTTGAAAATAAAATTAAAACAATTCGACGACATTATTCAAACTGACGACACAATATTCGTCTTTATAGAGACATTTCGTGTAAATGCTTAGATAAATATCAAAAGGTGTATGTTTTGTTATTGTTTTCGGAAACTTTTGTCTACTTGTTGTAAATAGGCGTTGAGGCGATAAATTGTATGTTATATATTATATTTGTGTAGATGAAATTATATGATGAACCGACGATTAAAAACTTTGTCTTTTCCATTTTGATTTATATTGGTGTAAACAAAAGGTTTAAAATTGTTTAATATTTTATATTTTTCGCTAAATTAAAATATTTACAAAGTTGCTTTTTTGTTACTGATTTTTATTTTTTATTTTTTATTAGCCTAGAGTAAATACCTAGCTAATAATATAATATACAGAAGTAAATATTTTGAGAAAATTTTATATTACCCATTGACTTGATGTTATAGATCTAAACTTATACGCGGGACTTGTGAATTGTCTCGGTTTTCAGTTATTGAAAAGTGATTATTTATTATTAGGTGGGTACTAAGGGAAAGTATTGCAAACATAAATTATCTAGTGAAATCGACTATCCTTCTCTTTACTAAAGTAGGTACATATTTAAATTTGAACGACCCTATTTATGCGTATCAGACAACAGATACACCTTTACTTTCGTTTTCTGAAAATAAATTATGTCCAAAACTCCCCTATATATCCTGTTTAATGTTTAAAATATTATTATTGTTAAGATCCTATAATTTTAGAATTTCGAAGAAATGTAAACTTGTTTTCGTGTTATTATATTAAGTATCTATTATACGTATTTTCGTTATATTTCCATACAGTAGTTTACAATATATATATATAATGTATAACTCCACGAGCTTAACTATAAAACCATTAAATAAAATACATTGTTTTTTTGTGACTTCAGCCAGTTTTGAGAAATAAAATATAATTTTACCTCTCAACATTATGCTTTAAAGATTAACAATTAAATATTACGCACAAACACAAAACATTTTTATAATTTTGGTAAATTGTGTCCAGGTATCTTCCAAATGTATCCGATTACTGGTTAAAGTATATATAAGCTTAATATCGGAAATATTTAGTATAAATCATCATCGGCAAAGACACATCATTGTAAATTTTGATTTAAAACTTTGAAAATTTTAATTTTCTGAGCCGAAATTAAATTCACAATACGTATATCAATTTAGTCCAAATAATAACTTGATTAAAAAAGCATATACATTATACATATAACATATTGATAATTTAGAATGTTCGAGTTTATTCTAGTATGGTTTTGGGTTGGATTAGGATTGAGCTTTTATTTCCGGAAAATTATGATTGATTTTAATCGTTCAATTTTCTCTTTACTTTCTTTTATAAGTATTATTCAATGAAAAAGTAAAAACAAAAAAAAACAGTCAATTGTATCTCTTTTGCAGGTTATTGTTGACAAATATGCGATAGTCCTGTTATTTATTATACCTATATATAATCAAACTCTTATCACTAGTAGGTACATATTTTCGAAGTTATTGATTTTTTTAACAAAACATCAATGATATTAACAATAATTGTGACTGCCAACATATTTTACTGACAAGTATATGGGTAGGTTTAATGATAACATTGAGTAGTTAAAGTTAAATTAATGTTAAACACTTTTTTTAAATAATTTGCTAATAGTTAATTCATTAATTACTTGACTAGTTAAAGTGAAAAATTAAAAGTTAAAACCTAATTAAGTTAACTTAGTCGATTAATAAGTACGGTTTTTAATTATTACAGTCCTATAAAATGCATATCTATAATATATATTCTATATAAATGTAATTTGTACCTATTGAAACTATAGTTGATTCCATCATTGTTTACTGACATATTAAAAAATGTACAACTGACTTTAGACTTTCACTGAACCTCCCACATAAGTGGAATTTATTTTAATTTTGAGCTTCTATATAATATTTCGGTATATATATATATATATATATACACAATATCCATATATAATAATAAAGTCCTTGATTAGATACAATTAATATTTGATTCAACGAATTTTTATAGAAAATTGCGTTTCGCATATTTTTGCATAATGAGTTTATATTGTTTAATGCAACTGCAAATAGGGTATGTCATAATATACACATATTGATATATTATTTTTGAAGTTTTATCAATTTTATTCCATTTGGAATTTTTTCAGGTTGATTTATGTTTTGTTTAGAAAAGGAAATGCAGTAACTACTAACTTTTATGATTATATAAAACTGATCGTTAGTTAAATTAGATCAAATTTACGTGTATGATCTTGTTTAAACATTTTGCATAAGTAGGTGATAATTAAAAAGTTCATTATTTCTCGTACTTAGTTCTATAAGATTAACCGAATTAATCGAATTTGTCAACAATTAGAACACTAATAATATTATAATTAAATTAATATTATTAGAAATTGATTAGTTTTATATAAAATATAAAAAAAAATTAATTCAAAATATTCTATTCGAGGATAGGCTTACTTATATAATAAGAAGCGTAAATTTATCCCTCCCCCCAAAACATAGACATTTAACACCCAGCTAAAATTATTATTAACGTGGTTAGTATTTCATCAAATACCAAATACCTACCTGCTCACTAGAATAACTATTTTGGTTGCATCTATAAACCGAGCCGGATCAGTCACTCGCTTCGCTCACTCAACAGTTTAATTCAAAAATATCTCCTAATTACATCATGTAAGTAGGTGAATTTAGGTATATAGTATAATATTTTTTTATGGTAAGGAGGTGCAGCAAAAGTTATACATATTTCATTTTAGGGGGGGGGAGTTTAAATGTCCTACTTTCACTTGTAACATATTGTTTTATTTTCGAAGTATTCGTCACTCGATTTTAGTTTTATGTTCATTTTGTATTGTTTAATATTTAAACACATTAAGCATTTTAATAAAAAAAAAAATACGTACGAAGTATTTTTTAAATGCCCATACGTGTTTTGTAAATATTTTATTTTTAAATCTATATAAAACGTTTTTGAAATACTATGAAAGTATAATCCGTCCAGTTCTTCTGCGCCCTTAGCGACCGTTCCATTTTTACATTTTTAGGAGTTATTTAAACAGTGAAAGCACATATATTTTTCCAACATATTTTATATTTTTATCCAACACTATTTTTGACGTTATACTCCAGTCAAAATACCCAATAATATCCATGATAATATTAAAGTAGCACATTGTAAGTATCACACATTGTTCAATTTATATTTTTGAACTCCTGCTCTAGTCAAACGTGTCATGTCACTGAGGATGCAGATAAACTGAACAGGTTATAAAAACATTTAAGTAGGTACATATTTTATATAAATATGTATTTTTCAAAACTGCACAGAAAATAACTAATGTGTCTTTTGTCGTGCATATAAACGCTTTTTATGTTCTCATATCGTTCCTTTATAGCTTTGTATTATACACTTGGAAAGTTACACACTAAAAAAATGTTTATGTAAATTTTTATTTAGAACTTTTAATGACGTATCACACTGTAAAAGGGATATTATTGTAAAAGGGATACACTAAAACCTTTTCTAATATTATAAAAGTAGGTAAAAAATTTTTGAGAATCCTTTTCTCAAGTTTTTTGATTTTTATAACTTCATTTATAAATTTTTCATATTCATTATATATAAATAGACATAATAAGTCATATTTACTATCTACTATTTTTTTTTTTAAATACTATGAATTCTTCTTCTGCTCCTTCTCTATCTTCACTCTTATCTCTCACATAAGTGAGGTCATCTAATTTGATATGTCTTTATTTAATCTTTCACATATTTCTATCTATAACTTTCTAACAACATCATACCTCCATATTTTTATTTCATAACTTCCTACCACTGTTTCTTTGGTCCACCTTTCACATCTTTAGTTTGCATCCATGTACTTATTGAATAAATATTTTATCTTTTGAACTATTGCATTTTATTTTTTATCTCCTCTTTTCAAAATGCTTAACCATCTGAGCATATTTCAGACTTAGAAAATGATAAATTTGATACATTAAGTTGAATTAGGGAACTGTAATTATGTTTATTTTTTTTCCTGAAAAAAATTTTTCGACCAGAAGACCTGATAAAATCGTTACGTATCTAGCCATTTTTGATAATTTTGATCATGATGGTATTTTCTAGTGATTAATTTTCAATTGTTGAACAGTTTTCATTAAACACACGAAGAAAAATTTTCGAAAAAAAAAACGTAAACATTTTTTAAATCGATTATAATTATTGTTCTTTGTAATTGTGGAGTTCCAATTTAAAAGTGGTAAAAATCATTTTGGTAACATATAGTTATACATATAGTTTTATTATAAATATAACTTTACATTAATTTCTGTTATCAAAATAATTATAATAATATTAATATTAGTAGTTGTGGTACCTATACATTTTTCAAAGTATGCTATGAGTCGTGAGTGCAACTACAAAAATACTGTTAAAATAAGAAAATTAATTTTTTTTTTCTAAACGTACCTACTATATCCAAATCAATACTATATGTTTACCTTTGTATATTGTATAGTCATATGCGTTCATTTGAGCAAAACGTACTAAGTCCCATATTATAACTATAGAACACCAACTTTATAAAACGTGTGATAAGATATTATATTATATTTTTTTTATGAAAAACTATTGATTCGATTTATGTGTTTATTAATTATGAGTTTATATAATTGTGTTAAGTTATGTGATGTTAGATTTAATAAAAAAAAAAAATGTCGTATAGGTATATTCCTGATGTTTCATTTTAGTGATTATAAATTGTGTGCAATGATATTCCTGTTTTCATGTTAAACTTAGTGCGTTATTGTGTCAAGTGTATTATATACACTCGGATTTAAGCAAGTACTTTAACAAAACTAAATTTTAATTAATATGAACAATTTTATATTGTTTTTATTTTACAAATATATCATGTATTTGACATGTCATTTTTATTCCACAAACTTTACAATAGAAAACCATAATTTATGGAAAATGGACAAATCTATTTTATTGTGATCTCATAATTCCAAAAATAATAATTTTATATTCTTTAAACTAACACCCAATGTGTAATTGTTAGTACTTTAATGACAAAATAAAAACATTTGTTATTTATCACAATTTTTTGTTTTAAGAATTTCAAGTCCTAAAACATTTTAAGTTATTAAATCGGAAAATTATTTATGTAATGTTAAACGTACACTATTCTAACTATATTATTCAAGAAATCCTGAAAATTGTGAATGAAAATATTTTTTATAGGCATATAGAGAGAACGAAGAACATGTATGAAAAGATTATATTTCGTTCGGACAAACAAACAAACCAACAAACCAATTTTCCGAATTTTATGTATGTAAACTGAATATAGTATATAATTATTATGTGTGTATGTGTGTGTGTGTGTGTATTGTGTGTATGTGTGTATAGCTATGTTACAACTGTGACATTGAGCAGGTATCGGATTAATAACTAACATATAAAATGAAATTTTATTGTTATTTTAAATGTTATATAATGCATTTTTTGAATTATTCATGCCTCCCTAGAGGGGGGGGGGCACATTGACCGGATTGAGAATTTATGTTATAAGTATAGGATATGAATCATTTGGGTAATATGGGTTTTGGGGTTTTGACATTTATTTAAGTTTTTAAGGTTTTCAAGGTATATAAGTATTATATAAGGCTCCGCTAAAAAATGTTAGGATGGGGGTGGTCAGAGTGGAGTTTTACTTATTAGATTCTTGCTGTTTATTTTTCTAGGGCACTAATATAATGAGAAAATTAAAAATGTGTGTAGTACCTATTTTGGTTAAACCTTTATGGAAAGTGTTAATTACAAGCAAAAAACCTAGCTGATTTAGTGTATCCAAGACATTATTTTGAAGACTGACTTAATTTTCCTGTGAGGAGGGGTATCATCTCCCATATTAAGTTCATGACAGCACTGTTCGTATCACTAACTAATACACGAAATATAATATAATACGATTTTTTCATTTCGTAAATATTATATAAATATTTGTTGATGATTCTGAAACGTTATCGTATTGTCTCGTACCTACTTAAATTAATGCAAATACGTATTTGTGTACTTTAAATGCTGATATTTGATTTCTTATACAAGCGTGTAAACGTTTATTTGTATATCATTATATAATGTAGGTACCTACTATAATGAAACATATTATTCGATAATATTTCATTATTAATATTGTTGTACTCCTTACTCGCAGTATAGTCAATTTCTCACAATTAATATTATATATACACTAGTTAGTAAATTATCCATAACGTTAATTTGATTTTCAACGAAATATTGTAACGTTTAATCTATATTTTAAAAATGTTTGTAATCCATTATAAAATGCAAATAAAAGTACAAGAAAAAAAACAACAATATTTTTCTTTTATAGTATAGTTAATATACTTTAATTAAAGTAAAATATCGCAATAGTGATATGTAAAAGTGAGATATGCAATTAAAAATTCATTAGTAAACGTATATTTTTTATATTTTATATATGAATTATGTTAATTTTACAAAATAAATGTTTAAAAATTTATTATTAGAATAATGATAATTTATTACTTTTTATAAAACGATTTTGAATGTGGTTCCTATATAGTAACAAAAAAAAAAAGAAAAGGTAACCATGACAATTTTATTTATCACTATGCTATTTCGACTACAATTATAAAACTTTTCTGTTATAAAGGGTAATTTTTCTTGATCTCTTTCATGTATCTTTACACAAAAACACCTAAGTACACGACAAATTCTGGTCGAAAATTGATTATAGAAAAAAAAATTATGAACATCATTGAAAAATTAATTAATATTTACTCCACCCACATAATAATGTTATGTAATATATTGTTCTACTTCTTTGAATAAATGGATAAAAAATATATTTATTTTATATATATATATAAGTATATCAAAATAAATGATTGCATATTTTACTTATTGAACAAATAATATTATGTTTAGACTATATTTTTATATTTTTTGAAACTTTTTACACAGAGTCAAAGAATCAGAATGGTTACTGAGAATGATTTACACGGGCATCATAGGACGGTGCAAAACTAGTCGTCATGTTTTCAGAAGGGATTTTATCAATGTATATACAGTTTTTATACCACAAAATAAAAGGTTTATACAATGATATTCTGAGCTATTAATGATAAGTAGCATACAGTACTCATAGTCACTATTATAGTAAGAATAATGATAACATCGCATCCAAAAACATGGCGACTGATTTTGTGATATTAACTTAGTGTACACCTCTTGATTTTTATAAGTAAATAATGTATAGGTACAACAGTATTATTATTTTTTTGTTTGTATTTAATTTTTTTAATTTTTCTAGTAGTTTCCTTATGCATAAAAAATAACTACCGGTTATATTGGAAATATTTTATAAATGTATGGGAAATAACAAAATAATAAAGAAAATTGACACATTTCCTATTTATTTTAAATTTTGAGTGAAACGAAAAATCTATTAGTTTTACAATGATGTTTATTTTTTTTCCTGTGAAAAATTTTTGACCAGAAATAGTTGAGTAGGAGTTTTAGAGAAAGGAGTGGTTTTGATAGCAAATTAGTTTAAGCTGGTACTTTGAAGAGTAAATTTGCAACTTTTTTAGTGGTTTCCTTAAGCATAAGGGAAATAAAACATTTTATAATGAAAATTTTATATTAATATAGGGAAAATAACCAATACAATTGCCTTGGTTGCCTATTTTTACTTATTAACTATTTATACTGAAGCTCTGCTCAGAATTGTTATATTGAATGCAATAATTTATCAATTAATGCAAATTTAACATATCCATTACTAGTATCCTACCTGATAAGTTAAATTCACTTTTTCTAAAATCCATTTGTCGTGTCTTACCAAAAACCCTACCTATCTATAGGTACATTATATAATAAAATACATTTAAATGCATTAAGACAAAAAATATTAGGTACCTAATATATATAAAAATTTGTGATACGAACTAATATAAAATAAATACTTACATTACAAAGCATATTGTTCAAAATTTATTTAAAGCGTCTATGCAATCCAAGCTTTCAGTTCATATTTTTAGGAAATTAAAAAATAAATTATATAAATACTTAGGTATATAAAATATATTATAGATAATGAATTGTGAATTTCGTTCTGCGCTTGGACTTAATATTATATTATTATTTATAGTTAATTATTTTTCTTTAATCTTGTTAAATCGAAATTGATATATATTTTCAACATTTAACAATAACATATTAAATAATATTTGTATTTATTATTTAACGATTTATTATCCTCATAGAAAACATCCATCTCGAATTACCTTAAATCGTTTTCGTTTGAATTATATTGTGTTCGTGAATAATAATAATTTATCATTATCATTCGCACCTTTAGAATCATAATATAATGGTTAAATTGTATTTCGATCATGAAACGCCGTTTCTTTTCTTACATCTTTATGCGACATACATGGATTTTGACACGCCTTTCATCGCGATTCCTTTCACTGTTCCACTGTCATAACAACAACAAGCATAATATTTCAAGATCTATATTATATTTTGAATAGTCAATATAAAGTGTTATCGTCCAGAAAAGGCACAAGTCATGCAACTAAATATCACAGAATACGTGCGTTTGATAATCGTTTTACAGTATTTTCCGAACTCTATATAACTATATTTTTAAGCCAAAAATTCACACAATATAATGATAAATGAGATTTTGAAAATTATTCAAATACAAGTCTATATTAAAATACTTTTAAAATAGGTACCTAATTTGAATAGTATTCTAAATCATTTTTTTTTTAAAAAATATTTATAAGTATTTTGAATAATTTTTATATTTATAATTGAAACTTCGTTTCAAAAAAATTTTCAAAATTGGTTAAATTAAATTTACGGAAAATATAGAATATTTAATGTATTTTTAGTATTTTAATTTAAACATTTTAATAATTTAAGTCAATTTTTTTTTATATATCCAGGTTTTGGGGCTCGAAATAATTGATGAATAAATATATAAAAAAAAGTTCATAATCAAATTGCCACACAGCTAAAATATGGCTTTAAAAATATACCTTAAAATATTCTTTAGAATACAATATTACTATCTAGAATAAGGCAATCAATGATTGATAAAATATTAATTACTTCATTAGGTGGCACTTGTTTCCTATATGTATTTTTTACATTGTATTGAATCCTATTATAAGCACCACCCATTGACCCATTGTATAAGCAAAATATGAATTAAATTAAAGTCGTCAAACGATGTCTTGTATAAAATATAATTATAGCATATAATATAATGAACATTTGTATAAATTTAAATTTTAACAAAATCCTTGCATATTCGAATACATTTTTAATATAAATGACGATTAATATATGTTTATATAAAAGTTTACGAAAAAATCAATACATAAATAACTTAATATAATATATTTGAATCTTTTAAGTTTAATATTTTATATTATTACTACCTATTTAATATATATATATATACATCTATAGTCGTTTAAAAATCTCAATTAAAAGCAAGTCATTTTGGTTCACTTATTTTTCTTCAAATGATATTTTGTTGTTATAAAGTTCATTAATTTGTCACGGGGTTGACTATAAGCTATATATGCAGAGATATCAAGGGTGTGATTTAAACTTTTAATTGAAGTTCCCCTGAGTTTATGCTTGTGAAACATACCACGTCTGGGAACAAAAAAAAAAAAAAAAAAAAAAAGTTTGTTAGTCCGATGAATAATTGAAAATAAAAAATAATTGAAAACTGTTTTATTTATATTTATCGGTTGTATAAAGTATTTGACATTTCCCAAAGTCGTCATATTTTTTTTTTTAAATAAACGGGATTTTTATAAAATATTTCTTTTAAATTTAGTTAGATTCAACTGAATTATGTAGGTTATAGGTATTCGGTAGCTGGTGTCCCGTCATTTCATCGCTGTAATTTCGCCGCGCGTCAATTGGACGCGTACGACATTTCGTCGCGTATAATTTTCACGCATGCATCATTTGGTCACATATTTATATATATATATATAAACATAATATAATATTGTCCATGGGTAAATATCTAGGTATGTCATCAATTCGAACTGTGCATGTGTACTACGTAATTTGCCCATAAAATTAATAATATATAGAAATACGCTCGTTTGTCTACGTTCAAAAATCCTCGGAAGTTGACGTTACAATTTCTGTTTTTATCCCATGAATGACACGACTGGACGAAAACGTAAATATTGCTGTCATACCTAGATGATATTTAGCCATGATATTGTCTCCGGTAGGTACGTTTTTGGGTATACTCGTATTTAAAATAATACTATAGTACCCATATATAATGTAGTGGTAGTGGTATCAGTACCTTATCATTTATCTTTATTTCATAGTGATTTATAACCTATTTGGGTTTCACGCTAGTCTGTATCAAATAATATTACAGTACACTTACCACATAACTCTTTATTGAACAAAGTGTTACAATATTTAAAATATTTATTACATTTTTACATTATTGAACATTATATACACAAATTTTAATTATGGAACATTGCGTATTTCTCGTCTTCTAATTAATATTTTTGAATTCTGATTTTTGTATATATTATTAGACGTTATAATACGCATATTTGAATTTACTTTTCAGAAATTTCCCATTAATAATTATTATTTTTAAATTTTCTTGTAGCATTATAAAAATAATAATAATGGTGTTTAAAATTTAGAAGTACCTACCTGTATTTTTATTTTGTTTTAAAAAAATTTTTATAATACATGAATAATAATAATATTGTACTTTACAAATTATGCATTAAATTTGTGCAAAATGTATCCACTCGAAGGAGACGCTATCAATGTTGTTGTATCTAATTTATAAACCATTCACATCTGTCACCATCAGTAATACAAACGGTAATAAATAACATAGGTACATATGATAATAATATGATATACAGTAAGTTAGCCTAGATAATATCGAACACAAAAATGGTATAAAATATAATTATTCGCTCAATAGATTATTGAAAATATGTTCGAATATAAATAATGCTTCAATAGACGAGATTTTACTTGGTGTTGCTGATAATTTTAATATTAGATTCTGAGCGTAGCGAGGAAGCTTATGGTTTTACAATGATGTTTATTTTTTTTTTTTTCTGTAAACACTTTTTCTACCAGAAGGAGTGCTCCGATCTTTACATTCATACCTGGTTTCCGGTAGAAAAATGCATCTAGTT
>JAIPRL010004500.1:0-37652 GCA_025469235.1 Pemphigus obesinymphae | reverse complement strand
ATCTAATTGGCAATATAGCAAAATTGTGCAACGCAAAATTGAAATTATGGCATTTTGGTTAGATTTAGAGCTTAAACACCTATTATCAAATTTAACGAGAAGAATAATTTCGAGTGAACCTCATGGGTTTTTTGTAAAATATTGTCAAAATAAAAAGTTACGGCATTTTTAATTTTTGATATTTTTAAATAGCTTTAACTTTTTCGTCAGACGATATTTTACGAAACGCCCGTGAGGTTCACTCGAAAATATTCCTCGCTTTAAATTTTGTAATAGGTGTTTATACTCTGAATTTAACCTAAACGCCAAAATTTCAATTCTGCGTAGTGTGATTTTGCTATATACAAACGCGGGTGTAACATCCTCTTAATAATAATAATAATAATAATACGTCCTATTACGACGTTTAATGTTATTATCGTCCATGTATCGTTGTCGCGTTATCAGTGCGGTCGGCGGAAATACCCCGGCCGGGTGATGTCATTCGCGGACTTTGGCCGACGCGTATGTCGTACGGGTGCGTTCGCGACGATGACGATCGCGCCAATAATGCGTCCGTTTGCGCACAAATGCGAAGACCGCCACCGCCGCCGCCGAGTATGCGAACGTCTCCTCCGACGGCTGTGTGTGTGTGCGGCGATGACGGTGAAAGTGCGTCACGGGAAGGTTTTCGTAATTTATTGCGCCATGCCTCGCCGCCGAGTGTCCAGCCGCGGCGGCCATGGGATTTACCGGACGGACACGCGACACTATACTGGTCGCCCCGTCTACGAAAGACCGACCGGCGGCACCGCGCTGGACGCCTTGAACACCGTTTCGGTCCGTCAGTAATAAAACCGACGTCCGACCGCCAATGCACGCCTGTCGTACCTATCGCACTAGTGCTGTAAACACGCGCGCTCGCGTTCGCGTAATACTGTAAAAACGTTTTCGACGCGTAAAACCGGTAAAGTTCGCCGCTGCGTACATATATATACACGTATTATTGTACCTATTGAGTATTAATTCGTGTTGTTTTCTTTTTGGATTATCATTTTTTTCATTGGAAAAGGTAAGTCGACCTTTATATGTATATATATATATATATATATCGTCGTCACCCGAGAACGAAAATGTTCTTAATCGATATTTTCGAAAAATCGCTTTTTTTTAATTTTTTTTTTTACATAGAACGATTTTTATGTTTTTTTTTCTGCGTCTTTAATTAATCTTAGAATTTCTTTTTGATAAACACGTTATATTAAAGTTCTAACTCGAGCAAAATTTATAGCGATTCTTAACGTTAAAACGCTCTCCTGAACAATAATTCTCAGGTGACGATATATTATACCTACCTAATACACTCGTATCTAATTTATTGCAGACAAAACGATTTTATTTTGTATCATGTGCGTTTTCGAATTATCAATGAAAATATTAATAATCTAAATGCCTAAACTGTAAACACATTATTTATATAGTTACCTATACGTTTATCACAGTATCAAAACTTAAAAAGTCTAAAATAATTATAATACACTAAATATATTATGGGCATGCAGATATATATATTGGTATAAAGTACGCATGTCGCGTATATTATCTATAATATATATTGTCGAATATCGATTTCCAGTGGAATGCATCGGTCAAATGTTAATAATTATAAACATAAAAGTGAAAAATAAGACATTGCCGTTCATTTGGAAATATTGTAAGAAGTAGAGAGAAATATGTTTCAGTAAATACATATAAAGATGATCCCATTTCTCCTGCGTCCCCTTTACATGACTCGAGTAGAGGTAACTTACAAATTAAATATTCGATTCGAAACGTATAAGTAGATATACATAAATTAACAGTTTTACACCTACTTATTTCCTAAACTCTAATATGCTCAGGTTTGCACCTTCACATAAAGTCGAAGATGGTTTTTGATAACAACGATAAGCATAGTAAATAAGCAAAAAAAAAAAAAAGAAAGTATTTCACTATTTCTGCGGAGCCCTTACATAGTAAATTTATTTCATTCCAAAAAAGAGAAAATAAGCAAGCAAAAAAAAAAAAAAAAAATTCTTATTTAAAAATGTTTCAAGAGACCATATTTTCTAAAATTTTCCGGGACACACTTCACAAGAGAGGCTTGGCGTTTCCACAGAGCATATCTGTCAAAGTATTGGACGGGATTGGTAATTATGGCCAGCTTGCATCAGAGATCACAGACGCAACCAGCTAGAAAAATCTCATTGGCTATTCTCATTTGCTGTCTGGGAGTCGAACCAAGGACCTCGTTCCCCGAAACGCGCGTTTCGAACGTTCGACTACATTCGACCCATGCACATACAGTCCGAAAAACACACGTATATGCCTTATTAATTTCGGGTAATTTTATAAGATTTTTCGTTTTTCAAAGTATATTTAGTTGTTTGAAAGTATGATTTTTGAATTTTTGTTATTTCAAGTTTTTAACGGGATTTTTTATGGGATATAACATCGGAAACACTGCACAACATATACAATATAGGTACTCATAAGTCATAATAATGTACACATTTATATAATAACGGACAAATATCTGAACGTTTAAATTTTTAACGTTTCCAATGTCAGTTTCTTGTTTATAAAATCAACACATTTTTGCAGGTTGTTGTACGATCTAATTTAAATTAAATTGTTCGGTTTCACTGTAAAATCGTTTTAAAAACGCATTTTTTTCATTAAATTGTATTATTAGGTGACGAAAATAAATAATATTATATTATAATAATTAATGAAAATCGGGAAATTATATCCTTGTCCGTTTAGAAAAATTGAAGTCGTTGGTTCTTTTTCAATAAAACTATTTTTAATTACTACTCTAAATGGAACATTCTTTACTATTTCTAAATACTCTAAATGAAAATAATATAAATTGCATAGGTACATGAGACATCAACCAAATTGCACATATAAATACAATTAATTTAAATAATTTACAAACCTGACAATACGTCATATAGATTATATTAATATTTAATACTAATTCATTTATATGGTGTTATAATGTATAATAGTTATATAAAACATTGATATATTATTTTTAAGTAGGAATTATAATATATTCAATGTGAATTATATATTATAATTTATTGCACTTTCTAAAATATGTTTCATGAAATCATTTTATGTGGGTGTTTATGAACAATTCAATAAAAAATGTTATTTAATATTACCTATTGTATACCGAATATTTTCATTATTTTTTCTCGGGAAGCAGTCCAACTATTATATTTAGAAATGTATAAACATTTTTGTAATTTGATAATAAAAAATTATATTCAACTACAATTTTATGCAGGATTAAATTCCATATACATACCTACCTAATTAAATTTAACACATTTTATGAAATTAAAATTATAATTATTCGACCTAAGTACATAATATATAATCTATAATTTATTACAAAATTAATAGGTATATATATATTTAATGGTTTTGGGGGTGGTCCAGTACACCAATGAAGTAGTATTAAGATTATTAATTATTTCATATTTCGCAACATTTATTTATATACATCATTGTGTAAAAATTTCCATAATATTTTAATGGAATCTATAAACACATAGCACAATGACATCAAGGAAATAAAAATGTATGGAAAAACCCTATTAAAAACTTTCGTATTATCATTGAGTATACTTTTTACTCTAGATTGCGAATAAAGATTTATACGTTTGTGAAATTATTATGTTTTGTCTTATGTTGTAATATTTTTCTTCATCTCTTAAGTCTCTTATATTATCTTACGATTTCTAAATTTAATATAATTAATTCAGACCGTTAATTAAAAATGTAAGTCGTTTATTTTTTCAATGTCCTCCCCCCTGCATACATAGGTACTTACTACTTACCTAATATAGGTATGTACGTATAATAATATTTTTGTTGTTTTTAATCTGTTTAAAACATTCTATTTTCTAACGTTTTGAGGAAGTGATTTTAGTTTGTAACAAATTAAGTATACAATATTTGTTAATAAACAAAAAAGGGCGTGGATAGGTATTTTTAATTATAGGACCCTGTAATTATAGTTGCATTTCTTCAAAATATTATCACTGTTTAAAGTTCAAACACATTTTTTAGATAATATTTAGACGCGTTATTTGAATTCTTCTTCTCCGTCATCGGTATTGCAAGGCGGCAATAATTTTAAAATTGTATTGTATTTTAATTTTCTATGAAAAACTTTTTTTTTTTGGCATAATAAACTCGAATATGATAATATTATTTATTGTAAAACTATATTTTAATTGGACAAACGCAAACTATTCGAAAAGTAAATTGAAAGTTTAAATCATGCACGGAATCTAGTATAATGTATATTATAATTTTATAGTAGATTGTTTTTTTTTTTTTATAAAACTCTCACTATATAATATGCTCGCGAATCGTGTTTAAAAAACCCGTTATTTAATAGTGTTTTTATCACAAAGTCCACTTCAGTACCTATCTATTAATGATGATTATTAATGACGATAATTTCTCATTTGAATGCCTACTTACCAATATAAATAGCAACGTCGTAGAGTCCATATAATATAACGATGTGTTTTGTAAGTATATTTAATAGATATGATCCATTAAAAAATAGAACTGAATAAATAAATAATAGAATATAATAAGACGAAAGTTAAAGTCAATTATTTCTGATATAAACGTTATACCTATATTTTTTGATTTTAATGTATATAAGAATATATTAGTTATATATTATATTTAATATTTTTTTAACAGTTTGTTCCCGAAATGATCGATTAGTCTAAAAAGGTTTTAAGCTGTCCACTCCTTGGTCCCATCGTTAGTGAAAAACTCGTGGATATTGATAACTTAGAAAAATGTTGTTAATATAGTTTTTTTAAAATATATAATAATATTATATCATAATAGAAACAGTTTAATAGAAAAAACAATAGAAATAATATAATCATTCGAATTATTTACGAAAAATTGAATAATTTTATTTTTACAACAGTCGTTTAAAATTTTGAAAATAACTTTTTAATATTTAAATTTTGAATACATTTTTGGTTTGGAAAATATAATAAAACTATATCACTATTTAGCTTTATATGGCATTATAAGCAGGCCCGTCGCTAGATATTTTTCGCTCTAAAGTGACAATTGTAATGCCGACAATATGATGATTTAGATACCTGTTATTCTACATTTGAAATTTAAAATTGAGCAATTAAGAAATAAACAGATTTGTAAAATATATTTGTAACATTCATTTAAATAAATTTTTAAAACTCCCACTCAATTATTGAAAAAAGCTCTGGCTAAAAACAAAAAATTAATTAAATAATTGCAGGTATTCCTATAATATTATTTATTTATTATTTACTATACCTGACTTACCGGGCTCTGCCCGTAAAACCTATTTCCCCTTTTCCCCTTAACGAGGGTCTATATGTCATAAATAAATAAATATATAAATATTTTCTGAGAATTTTAGCTTTCTGCGACTAATATAGTTTGAGGTGGACGTTGATTAAAACTTTAAACTCACTTCTTCACATTTCCCCCATTAAATGATGAATTAAATAGTGATTTACAAGTTTGGTTGAAATTGCTCCGGGCGTTTCAAAGTTATGGTGGAACATTCGAACGACATACATACACAAAATACATCCATTTTTATATATACATAAACCTAGATAATATATTGACTATTTTACAACTACTATTTATAAGTTTGGTAATACGATAAAAACGATTCTGCGATAGGAATTTGTCTAATCATAAATTATAATTTATAACCATTTCAAATAGGTCTATATGCAAATAGTTTCTATCATCTATGTAAATGACCAGTTGGGGAAAAGTTTGGAAGTCATTTTCGGTGGCGATGCGTTAGTATAAAACACTGCGCCATCGTCGTAAGAATGGCACTTTCTCTAGAAAAATGACAGAAAAAAATAATAACAATAATATACGATGATGTTTATATCACAACCTATATGTACTCGTAATGTTATATTATTGTTATAAGAATAGAGTATAATAGCGACATGTAGATATACATCGCCGCGGACACATTTTTAATTTAGCGTTATTACGTCGCGTTATGTATAATATCGTAACGCTTATCGTTACGTGTGCTGTAAGAGCGTGTGGTTTTGATGGTGGATTCGAATTTGCGACAATACATATACTATAGTATAAATATAATAACTAAACTAATATATAATATATAGCTCTTAATATATAATATTATATACAATAATGACACACAATATATTTTATTGTAGACCATGTAATATACACGAACACACAATAAATACATGTAATATATACAGGATGATCGAAATGCAAGATTACAATAATTTTCTCAAATAGTTATATGCTAATAAATAGATGGAAGAATATCACGATAGCTAAAACGGGGAATAAGTAGTTATTATACAAGTTAATGGTAAAACTATAGATACTTTCACGTATATATAGGGCTGAGAGTTTAATACCCTAAAAAATAAAATGATTCCATTAAAAAATGCTGTTATGACCTAATAACTCCAAAAAATTACTTAAAAATCGTATCGAACATTTCAAATGTAAGATACATTTACATTAAAATTCAAGCCTTTATTCTGTAAGTAATTTTTAAATAAATATTAATAACAATAAATTGTTACTTTTAACATGATTATTAATTATATAATATAATATAATATAAATGTATTACTTTTTACAACATCGTAACGTTAATTTAACGAATTATTTTTTTTAGAATTTTTTTTGGGTTTTCTCATATTTTGATTATGATAATAGTATTTTATTCCATGATTGTATAAATTGATATTCTATATTAATCATTAATGAGTTATAATTTACTAATGAATATAATATAAATTTAAATATAATATTATATAAACGTTTCGAAAAATGTTATTATTGAAATTTAAAAAATACTTACACATATAATTTTAGGTATATATATAGTTATATATATTATGGTGCCTATAGGTATTTGAGTAAAATAGATATACCTAGGTAGAAATAAATAGTGAAAAAACTAACTTTAATTTTTTAACTAAAAACAGTTATAGGTAACTTACTTAAGTTATTTATATTTTTTTAAAAAAATGTTCGCTTGAGTAACCCAGTTACTTTATTTTTTTTACCAAAATTAATAGAAAACCTTTAAGTTTTAACTTAAAAAAATTTAAGTTTTTAGATTTATTCAGGTACGTAAAACAAATGAAAATTATTTGGAGAATTTTTCATTTTTAATCGTCCTTTTTATTTTTGACTTTTAACTTTTTAAAATTAAAAACGATAATAGTTAATAATAGTTAATATTTATGAATACTTCACCTATTAAGATATTTTTTTTTTTTTTTTTTAGAAAAATTGTTATTATCAAAAAATATATTATAAGACAAAAATCTGCTTTGTCTGCAGCCGACTGCAGAGATTTAGTTTTCAAAGATATATTATAACCTTATGGCCTACATCCATTCATCTTTATTTAGTCAGGTGAAGAGTTTTTTCTTGAGCGACTGAAATATTCTAAAAAAATGTATTAAAACAAATTAGGGGTTCTCATATTAAAAATGGACCCCTCCCCCCAAAAAAACCTCCTTTTTTTTAAAAAAAAGATGTCTAAAGAAAATAAAAGTCGATCTTTCAAATAATTATAGGTAGGTATATTATTTCGTAACGCATTTATTTTTAAATTCCGAGTATTTATATATAGTATGAGAAAATCGCTGTAATGTGTAAATTCGATCACCCTGTAGATTTTTGTAATATAAATATTGCACAATAATGACGTTTCGGCTGTGGTGGACACGTGGGACTGTTGTGTTTTCATCTGTTCGGCGATAATATATAATATATAATATAATATTATTATTACGAATTATGATGGACGCCCGTGTGAAAGCGATCTCCGCTCGAGTCACCGCACAGGATCGGCAATCAGAAAACGTCGATTTGCGCACGTAATGAGATAGTCGATGATAATGACAATATTTACCTAGTATACGTCCGGCTCGTGAAAAACAGACCGTCTTCGGAAATCGAGTGGAATTCACTAGAGTACAATGTGATGTTATACGTACGGTGTATATTATATATATATATACGATATTTGGATTTTATAAGAGATTTCGACGGCTTTCTCTCGAATATTTTTGTCGGATAATTATTTATTTCAACATTCGTTGGAATATCATATTTTCGTATTCTCCCGTCGGCATACACCCTGCAGTGGTCCGGAGTCCCAACTGTTAACATTTTTGGACGTTTAACAGTTGTGGTTTAATCGTTAATGTATTTTCTAATCGTATTTTTGGGGCTTATATTATAATATAATTGTGAGTTACAATTTGGTGACGTAAAATGAGGACTCCAAAAAATGATAAAAAAAAAAAAAAAATACAAAATGCTACGCAAAAAATCATTGTTTGACAATTCATATGTATAATGTTATAAATAAATTTTCAATACTATACCTGTGTATTTGAGCATTTTTTATTTAAACATTGGTTAAATTAATCATAAGGTGCCAATGAATTCTAACTGCACGTCTAAGTATTGTGTATACATTATACTATATATGCATCGTTTAATTAATGGTTTTCTTAAGAGGGGACACAACACACCTGCTTTTTGCGGATTCTGTATAATAGGCAATTTTATGTCATTTTTAGAAAAATTAAATCCAATTATTTAAATATATTTTAAAAGTAATTTAAAAATAGTCCTGTGTTAATACCATTTTTATTGGTATAATCACGATATTCATTTATAAAAAATATGTCTACTTAGATTATAAATAAATGACTCCAGATTGGTTTTAGAGCAATAGTTCTTATATTATCAAAATTAAAGAAAACGAAATTTTCTAGCGCACCTCGGAACTTTTTTTCATTATTCTAAATACCTATGGCATGAAATATATTACTTATCTTTAATTTTGATAACAGGTGATTTGGCTCTAAATTCTCTTAAACAAAAAATTATTTACAATCTAAGGAGGCTAGTTTATTAGCATCAAAAATTACTTGTGTAGCGTCAGCTTAACGTTTTATTGTTTTGATCAATATAATGCTTACTGTGCACTTACCATAACGAAATTCAAAATTGGATTATTTATGAAAGGCAAAAAGTGAGCTACAGAAAATTCAAAAAATCGTCCAACATAATCCCACTAATTAATACACATAATGTTAGTTGAGTTTTGATCAATATCTGCCAACAATATAGTGCTAACTTCACGTAATATGGTGTGCAAGATTTTAATTTTTTTATTTGTTGTTTTTTCACGTCAATCAGATTTTACACACTTGAACTAGTAATAATCGTTACGTATTTAATTGTTAAATGCGCTATTAATTGACGCAGCTAAATATATATATATATATATTATATACTGTACCATTTGTACCTAATCACTAATCTGGCTATTAATATTTTGATCAAAATTTCATTAGCCAGTATTCTGTAACCATTGAATATATAAACACACATATATTAAAAAAAAAAACTTTTTAATGCTAATATGGCCTGAATTTTAATGCAAAATGCATTTTTATCAAATAAACAGCTAGATTTTACATGTGGATTATGTTTAATAGGTAACTGTCAGAACTTAAATAAGCGGTTACGGATATTTTGAAATATAATCTTATTATATAGGTAATATTTAATTATATGTATAGTAAAAAATAAATTAGCTCGTTGACATTTCGATACATTCCATTTTAGACGTTAAACTTAACATCATCGTTCATATATGAGTATATACTATACTTATATAATATTAATATATATTATAATTTTATTAAAGAATCCATTTTTTTTATATCCCATCAATCGCAATGAAATTATATTCTATATTAAAAGCATCAAAGATCACACAACTTTCTATGATAATAAAATTTCAAATAAATTATTAAAAAATGCTGCGCATTCTCTATCTATTCCTTTTAAAATTATCTTCGATATCGTTTTAGAAACTGGTTCATTCCTTGACCAATTTAAAAAATTGGTTATCATCCCACTTTTCAAAGCAGTATGTCAAAAACATTGTGGTAATTAAAGACCAATATCTTTAACGTTATTATTATCAAAAATATTTGAAAAGTGTTTGAAATCTAGAATAGTTGCTTTTTTAAATAAGCATAGTTTTTTTCACCTAAAAAATTTGGATATCGAAAAAAAATGTCAACTAATAACCCATTATTCAATGTTACACGTTTTTTATACAATGGAATGGATAAAAATGATAAAAAAATTTTAGATATTCAAAAATCATTCGACTCTGTTAATCATAACACATTTTTATAAAAAAATTGGAATACATAGGTATTAGAGGAATTTCGTTAAGACTTCTTAAATCTTATGTAACAAATATAACTCAAACAGTTAGAATTAATAATATATACAGCAATGTTACTAATACACTTTGTGGTGTCCCCTAAGGAAATGTACTATGTCCATTTTTATTTAATATATATGTTAATGGCTTGTTATACCTGGATCAATATATCCTTGATATCCTTGATATCAATACACCTGATATACCCGGGAAAATGATCAATTTTACGGATAATACTGTTATATTGATTAAATCAAAAAAATAAAATACTTTATATGAAAATGCCAATAAATGTGTTGATATTGTTAAGTCTTGGTATGATAATAACTTACTTAGTTTAAACATAAAAAAGTCAAATTATATTAGATTTAATATTAATAATAGTTTAATTGTAAACAATAAATAAATATATTGTCATTCATATAACTTAAATTAATTTGGAACCGTCTAATTGTATTATTATTGCAAACTGATGAAGTAAAATACTTTGGAGTTATCATTGACAAATTCCTTAAGTGGACTAAACATATAAATTATCTCAACCAAATAGTCAGAAAACTTCACTTCAATTTTAAATTATTAATAGGTTTTTAAAATCATTAAATTACTTAGAACTGTTTATTTGGCAATAGTTCAATGAATATTTTCATATGATATATCAGTCTGGGGTGGCACTTATATTCGCGACATTTATCACCTTTAATTACTACTTTAAATAGCCTCTTAAAATTAATTCTATTCAAGTCAAGACTATATCTTTCACACTTGTTATATTCTGAGTTCAATGTGTTTACCATTGATAAATTATAATTTAAGAATATTTTATTTATTATGTATAAATATAAGTACTTTTTATGTAAAACTGAACCCAGTTATATTTTACTAAAAATAAAATTTCAACACATTTAAATGTTTATAAGTGCAATACGGTGTTAGGACAGTAAAGCTCAATTTATAAAGGTATTAGTTTGGGTAAAATTTTAAATATTTATTTAGATTATTACTCTAATATTATCTTGTTTGAGAAATATATATATATATATATGTGTGTGTGTGTGTAAACTAAAATTCAAGCATATTGTTATTTAGTATTATATTTCCTTATTTGTAAATATTACTTGTATTACTTTATAACATATTAGATATATAAGATTATTTTATCTCTTTTCAGGTTTACTTAATTAAGTTAACATTTATATTGTGTAGTTTGTAACTCTAAATCTCACTCTTCCATTAGCATAATCATTATGCTTTTGAAGTGGAGCTCTAGCTTATATTAAGTATATTAAATATATTTAGCATATATTTTTTGTTACAATTTTCCTTATATTTAAATATGACTATAAAATGTAATGGTTGATAGTAAAATAAATAAATAAATCATAAATAATAATAATATAGCGAGTAACTTCAACAACAAGTTTCTGGTGTATATAAAATAAATCGTTTTAAATTTTTAACTAGAAACATAAATATTTAATAGAAAAAAGCATTTAACTCGTCTAAGTATTTTTTTATAATTCATTCACTTTAATAGATTTTTTTTAAACAGCGTTAAGTATACATCAAATAGGAATCATATACACAAAAAAACCTTCATCAATATTTAAATAAAGTAAACTCAAAAAATATTTATAGTGGTTGTAACGGTAATAAATACATATCTTACTTATTCATTTATATAAATAGCTATACTAAAGATGTACATAACTATACAAAAACGTATGTTTATATGTTGTTACCAATTTAGAGAGGTAAAAGAATATATTAAAACTTACACCGTTTGAAAATCAAATATTGTCAACATTTAAGTCAGTCAGACTAATTTCATAAATATATCATGTCGAAAATAAAAGAAGTCAAATAAATCATCAAAGAAAATGAAACATTTGCTTCTAAGTGCATTTTACGAATTAAGTAAAAACAAACGGTTTTTGCGAATAGCATAAAATAATTTACCAAGTCACTACCTATTGTAATAATCGCTGTGGTCATAATATATCATATTTCTAAATTATTGGCATAAATATTGAACTTGTCATCGAAATTAGTTCGACGCATTCTCATTTCTGTAATGTACAAATTTATTTTTCGATACGTAAATTAACAACACGAATTTAATAAGAAATCAATTCGATTTGAAGCGACCATAATTTATTGTTATTTTTCATATATATATAGTTTTTACACAGTATATAAAAATAATAATATTCAAACAAACAATATTTAATAATATACATTCAGGGTTGTATAAATTTTTTTTAAAAATATATATAGGTATTTGAGTAAAAATATTTAAAATATTTTTACGTGTTAAGAATATTTTTTGTAGATAAATAGTATTTTGGAATCATTTTGAATGATTTTGGCATGTATAATATATGACTACCTATATATATTATATAATGTTGTAAATAATGCTTTTTAAATATTTTATCATAAATTCGTATTTTAAGAAAAATCACTAACTTCCTCACTCTGCTCAGAATCGATTATATATAATATATAAAATATAAAAATAAAATATACGAGTATATATAAAATATATATAATATAATATACATTTTAAAGACTTAATATTTAATTTATAATGCATAATCTTGATTTTTAAAAGACTTGTGCTTTTAATATTATATACTATTTGCTCATTTTTTGTGCCTACCTATATATCAAAATCTAATTGTTAATATAGGTAGTACTTAGTACCTACCTAGTACCTATCAAGGAGGAGAAAAATATTTGATTTTTGAAAATGTAGAAGAATTAAAGTGGTCTTATTTAAATACTTAGAAAATATTTATACTTAAATAAATTTATAATAAAATACTTGAAAATAATTTAAAATACATTTTTTAATGAATACTCTCCTCTGTATTTAAATATTTTAACACTAAATACATTAATATAAACATTTAATAATGTTAAATAATTTTATAAATTTAAAATATTTAATTTTACAAAACCGAATATACCTACTTTAATTTGTGAAAATAGTAGGTTTCATTTGCGTATTATATTTTTGCAATTTCTTATTTACAATTATTGTAAAATTCTCATTATTTATACTTTATAATAATAAAGCATTTATTTTTTCTATTACAAATGCAATAATATAATTACTTGTGATAAACGTATAATGCATTTTAATAATTAAATTAGGTCAGTGTCATCGAGTATTTATTATTTACTTACTCATAAATATTTCATATCTATCACTTCCCCCTCTAATTCGATCGATATTCAACGCCTTGTAAAGTTGACAATTAATTTAGATAAGATGATAATATACACCTCATAATATAAACATTGTTATACCGTGATATATAGTGGCGGATTCATAGACGAATTTTTTTTTTTTTTTTTTTTTTGAGGGGGGGAGCACTTTTAACACAAATTTTTACTGAGTAAAAATAAATCTATTTGGGAATGTAAACAAACATTTTTTAAACGTCTTGTAGATACTCATATTGTGCCTGTACGTAAATAACGAGTATCTTTTTAAAGTGAATATAGTGTAGGTATGTCGATTATTTTTAACTGTTATTGTACGTATATTTACCTAAGACTTTGATATATACATATATATTTATAAATACTTTAAATAATTATTCAAGATGATGACGAAGAAATTTTTAATGAAAAACTGGCATTAGTATTTTATACTTTTATCAACTTGTAGGTACTGCAAATATTTAGAAATACGAAACAAAAAACTAATAATAGATAAAATTATTACTTTGTATACTCTACGTAAATAGTAGTTTATTGATTTATTGATTTTTTTTTTTAAAGTTATTATAAAATACATAATATATACTCGTACATAGTTGATTGCTTATAATTATTTTCTGACGTGCATTTTTTTCTACCGACATTTAAAATTTTTGTTTTTAGATCATAATCGCATTATTTTTTCAATTTTTTTATTAATCTTTTTTCGTATAACATCGCTTATATTTTTTTGGTCATAATATTAAATTTGTTTATTTTTACGATATTTTTTATATTTTTTACGTGGGTACAACATCCTACGTAAACAGGTAATAATACGTACTATTATGTTGTAAAGACATAAACTTCTCGTGGGTATAACGTTCAGTCTCTTGTAGCTACCTTTATATAGTACCTACCTACCGGATAATGATATTGCATTACGCGAAGGATTGAATTCCGGCTATTTCGCAATACGTGTATATTAGTGCAAAAACCAACTACATTATACTAATAATAATAATAATAATACGTATGTTTACATAAGATCGTCAATGGCTTGTCATGTCATTAGGTATTCGTTTTTTTTTTTTATATCAGTGTTAAATTCAATTTAAAACTGGTTGAAAAACCTGCTGCCGCACATCCACCTGTTCGCGTAATTTCACATAATATCATAATGGCCATTCCTCCATTTTAACAAGAAACTCAGAAATAGATAACAATTTCGTGATAATTAATATTTATAAAATATAAATATTGTAATAATTATATATACCTATAATAAACGAATATAATATTGTAATATACGAAATGTGTATACCTATGTAACACAATTGATTTAGTTCCTCCGAATGTTCACGTGCGCGGTGGTGGGACTCGCCCGTGGGGGGGGGGACTCAACACGTGGGTATTTCCGATTACTCAGTTTCACGGCGATTTGGCGTGCTAGCTGGTCACCTCATTTAATTATCAAAAATCATATAATATAGAAAATGAGTTATTTTCCAGATTCGCTCTCGACCGTAAAACGAGTTTAATAGTACGAAAATATTGTAAATAGCCGAGACTACAGTATATTAAATTGTTCAGAACGGGTCTTCTCCACTTATTATCGAGAAGGTACCCTTTTTCTCTATAAAACAAGATCCAAAAGTCAGGGATGGTATATTTACCGTAAATAGACTTGTGCCCTCCCGCTAACCTTATCTATATCTTATTTTGAAATATCCCAGAGCTAAATGCAATTTTATAATAATAATTAAATTCAGTTATATGTATATTGTATATATATATATATATTATATACATTCATATCTATTGATAATGTGCTAATAATACTAAAAAATAAAAAAAGTAACAAATGTATTCTTTTAGAATGATGAAAACTATTAATTCATGTGAAATACAAGTTTCTGAAACCCCAAGTTTCGCGAATTGAATTTAAATTTCATTATTTTAGAATCGACTGGGGTGGAAAAAAATGTTGAATGTCATAAAAGATCCGAGTTCTAATGATAGTATACGATTTTGGTCCTCGTAATCCCAGACTTTCTCGTAAGTATGGCGCGTCCTTGTCATGCGATGTTATATATATATATATATATATATAAGATATATTTTACTTCGTACTCACATTCACTATTAAATTAGTGCTTTCCGTTTTATATTCCATGCGTTGTATTTCGATTATCGTTAGACAAATCCGTGAGTAACCTCCTCGGTGTACCGTCGATTGAGCGCGCGACATTTCAGCGCGTACGACATTTTTATGACTATTTCACGACTTTTTATTTATTTTTTACGACTATTTCAGCTCATGGCATTTGAGCTATATATAATATAGTATATACTATATAGCAGGGGTGGCCACAAAATAAAATGGAAATTAATTTCCACAAACGAAAATTCAAAGTTGTTTTTTCCACTGAAGCCAAGCAATATGGAGACTTATACAAGAATTTGGTATATCAACTCAATATTGTAATTAGCTGCTTTAATCGGTCAAACGATAAAATCCTGAGAACCAAAAATTACGTTGAAGAGTGGCATAATGGGTCTTGTGCATTATTAAAATATTCACATTCAACAATATGGACTTATTAATTCTTTAAAAAATAAAAAAAAATTAAAAATACAAATACAAAGATACAGTAAAAATAATAAAAACAATATGTCAGAATTTTGAAAACGAAACAATAAACGATTACTTATAGATTTAAAATGTTATGTTGAAAATTGCACTTAATTTCAAATTCAAGTGTCAGTTCATGAACGAAAGAAGTCAAGATCTATAAGAAAAGCTTCAAATGGAAGATGATTGCATGTCCCTGCAGTCTTAATCTAATAAAGATAACGATAAAAGATTTAGTTAGAAAGATATTATGAAACCTTGAATGAATACGGTTTATTTTGGAAAAATTGGATTTGTTTTGCTTCGTAGGTATTATAATATTAATATTTTAGATTTTTATTTTCATGATTTTGAATAAGTTTTAGTAATTTTGTAATATTATCAATATATTCCTCTCCGCAATAAAACAACATGGGGTTTCTTTTTAATATTTAGCAATATTCCAATAATGCGTGAAGGGCAGATTTAGGAGTTAAATTCCAACCGAAACTATATATTTTTTTTTTACCTAATATAGATACAATTAAAAAAAAACCATAATCCGTTAGACAAATCATAATACTTAGACTTTTCCCGAAATTTGGTTTATTTTTAGGAATAAAGTTGGAACCTCTTTGCGCATATTTGAACATAACCAAAGTTATAACAAAATGCTTATTTTTCTTAAAAAAGAAAACAAAAATATTTCAATGAAAATGATATCTTAAACATATTATATTATTGGTTAAAATGATTTAATAAATATTATATTGACGAGCATGCAGCATATTTATATAATTATAGTAAATCATTTTTCAACAAGGACGTTTAATTTTTCG
Source organism: Pemphigus obesinymphae (assembly GCA_025469235.1). Taxonomy (NCBI): domain Eukaryota; kingdom Metazoa; phylum Arthropoda; class Insecta; order Hemiptera; family Aphididae; genus Pemphigus; species Pemphigus obesinymphae. The sequence goes on along the minus strand of JAIPRL010004500.1, from coordinate 20,641 downwards.
TAGCGTACAGTGTGGCAGGTTACACAATTATTGTTCAGATACCTAGTTAAAATAACGTACATTTCAGACTTTAAATATATGGAATAATATTGTTGTATAGTGCATACACTGCATCATATATAATATGTATAAATAATAAATATGCATTTTAATCGGATCAATACGATTTGTGGTTTTAATTGTTCCACGACTTTCAGTGGTGTTAATACTTAATGGGATTTGTGCCAGCCGCCAGGTTATACAAAGCCGGCTCATTAGAGTTTAATGAATTCTTAAATATTTAATAGTCCTTTGAACATCTAATTGGTACCCACTGTTAAATTTTAACGAACCAATAAAGAAATCACGCTAATGTTATAACTAAAAAATTTTTACAATTTTGTGTCATAGACCTTTTTGTTTGTTTTTCGTTCATTGCATATATTATGACACTTGGCATTAGTTTAGTTTATTATTATTATTTTATTTTTAATAAAAACGTATAAGGTTTTTATGAATATTTGTTTTATATATGTCTGCAGAATAAAAGTAATGCGCTGTAATGCGTCCCCCCCACGAATTCGCGGGTGCAGTAATCCTTTTTGAGTGGCACATATAATATCCGATTCATAATTCATTTTTATTGTACCTTACGACTGTAAATTGAAAACTATAGTTGATTCGTTTTACATACAAAGGAATTTTTTGAGAGCTATAATATCGTGAAAATATTATATTTTACCTAGTAGCATTTATAATACTGTCTATAGATTATGTTATCAGTCTTGTAAAATTAAAAACAAATGCAATGTGCTATTTGCATTAATTTCATAATATGTCGATTTTTAATCAAACTGCACAGTGATTAGAGAGTTAAATATAAGCAGTGTGATCGCAAATTACTCTGATGATACTCGTAAATTACTAAATAAACGTCTTTCGATTGTTGTTAAAAATGTAGTTAACAAAAGCTTAGATAAGTATATTATGTAATAAAACTTCTTAAAAAGTAAATGTATAACATAGCATTCTTATAAAGAAACAAAATCCTTTTTCAAAATATTAAAATCTCACGTATCCGTACAAAGTGTATCGGTTTGGTGGTAAACTTTATTCAGTTTAAAAGTAAACCAGGCGTTTATGCGCAAAATTGTTTATTTTTAAACTGAATTGAGTATAATAATATTAAAGTAAATTCGGAGAAATCAAAGTTTTTTCTAACATATTAAAATTAAGTTAATTACAATTCTTTAACCGATAGTTAAGGCTTAAAATAAATTACCTACATAACTATTTAATTTAATACTCGAGCTTTTTTTTTTATTAGCTTTTTAATTTATTTTCATGATATTAAAACGATTTCCATCACACCGCACAGGTATTAAATATTATATTTCTCTGGATTTATAAGATGATTAAAATTAAAAATGAACTTAATTGGAAAATGTATAAGTCGATAAGTTAGAATTGACTAAATTGGTAATTTAACTCGAACTTATTCGCTATCTTTATTGCCCAGCCTTGAATTAAAAAATATATCTAAACACCCGCACATTTTTTAAACGTTATTTTTTTTATTATTCCTAATGACTGAAGTCCTCTTAATTCGATACATTTTGGTCTAGAATAATATTACACTTATATACCCATATTATGATTCTGATAACAGGAGGTTTGTTGTCGTAGATAAATGTTTTCATTCCTAGTTACGAAATATCCTGTGGTCATATTATTATTATTATTATCATGCATATGGGTATTGTATTTTTGTACAATACCGATTGTTTTTGTGTTTGATAGTTTTTCACGGTGGTTACATTTCGATTAAATAAGAGTACTGCAGTGTGTATACCACGGACGTGTTGGCCCGATCGTGGCCTAAATATAAATACGTAGGTATTCGTGTGTTTAATAGTATTATGTGCACTATTGTTTATTGTGTATAATGTCAGGTTTGCACTATGCACAAAGTGTGAATAAAAAAACGGCATGATAGGCGTTATGAAAAAAAAAATATATATTTAATATATAATGTGTTCGATAAAAAAATATATTATTTGTGTGGAAAAATTCCGATTTTTACGTAGGCATTATTATTATTGCTCATGTCGACATTACACATATTGTGTGTGTGTATACGTCAATGACTTGGCTATTTAGTATTTTTATGTATAAATAACATATTATAACTATATATCGGTGTTCATACCATAGCTATATTTAGCAAGTAACAATTTCGGAAGCGTAGTATTCATATATGTAATAATAATATCCATAAACACTATATTACAATATATAGTTTCTCGGTCAATTTTTGTATGAAAATCTGTTTGAAGTTATTTATTACATTACTAAACTTTAACGAAAACGAGACATTTCTTTTGTCTCCATGTATTTTTTACTATTTACCTACTTGTTTTTGAATATGAGCAAACATAAAAAAATTCGTCACTTCGGAATGAAAATAAGAGGTTCTAACGCGAAATACTAAACTGTACAGGTTTAAGTTTAAAATAATCATTAATTTTGCATGATTTGAAACTTTTTTATATTCCGTATCTCAGTAAATAATGATCAAATTAAAGACATTTGAAATAATCAGAATTCCAATGTTATAAGAAAACCAATTAAAATACCTAGGTACAATTAATTATTTTTTTCGCAAAAAGTTGGCTCATAACGGTTTTTAAAGTAAGGAATGTTATTCTCAGCGCGTGGAACTTGTCTCAATTTGAAGTTTTCAAAGTTTTTTTCGAAAAGAAATTTGTATAAATACAACAATTGACTGAAAAACCTATCTATATATTATTTTGTTCTGCAGTTAAAAGGATCACCCGGCAATGTATTATAAAATCGTGGATAATTGAAAACGTAGATATCTGTTTATTTATTTTAAATTAAACTTCGATATTTTATGAGAATGTACCTAAAACATTATCTCTGTTTGCACAGATGATCATCTCCATAAATCATGGGAACGCGCGTAATCATTATTAATTGACTAGGTATATTTCGACGTCCCTCGTGTAGTCGGAACTCGGAAGTCGGGGAGATATATATATTTGAAGACACGCGGGTGTAATACGATTTTGTAAATGGTAAGTGATCGGAGATCATAAATCATATCTTTGAATAATATTATTATAAAACATTTTCGGCCCAAATTGATATCTATATATTAATATATTATAATATTATACTATAGAAAAATATCAAAAAAAAATATACATAATCGATATTATACACTTAGAGATGTGATAAGACTGTGTCTTTCAGGACAAAAATCCTCAGAAAACATTTGATAAGCAAAAAAGGGTAATATGGAAGAAAACACTAATTGTTCCAAGATATCTCTGAACTAATTATTACGCGTGCTACCTATTACGAACAATAGCGTAGATATTAAAGGTAGATTATAAGTATACGGATGAAACCTACACATAAATTCATGAGGAATATTATCTGTCTGAAGAGAATACGTGTCTGTGTTCCAAGAAAACGTGATAAGATTCGGTTATATGTACTATATACAGTGGCGTATTTAGAAATTTGTTATGGGGGAGGTCGAGAAAATTTACTTCCCCCATAGTAATTTTTTTGGGAGGGGGGGAGGTGGACGTAAAAACGATGTTATTTTAGAACTCATGTTTCACAATATAGAAATATCGAACGATATTATGAATGAAAAACTTATAATGTACAAATGAAAAACATGTGTAGGGGAGAGTGATAATACTTTGGAACGCTTGTATTTTGGACTAATGTTAATATTTTATTAAATATTGGGTAAAAATAAAATCTCATTGATAAATTTTACGTCATTAGTCTTACTAATGTAAATTATCTACAAATTGATATACCACAGAATAGATAGAATACGCGCGAATTTATTTGATAAGAAGCAAATCATTTTTCTTAACACAAAAAAAAAACAATATTTGAATCTTAAAACATTTTTGTATTCACATTGCAAAATAACTGTCATTATATAAATTTGTGATATAGAATACATTTTTAAAAAGGAAGAAGCCAAAGAACATAAATAGTAGTTCAAGGTCATCGGACTAATCTCATCGAAAACATAAATCATTATGAAATATAAACCAAACCAACAACAAAAACAGTCATAATTCATTTTTTTGTTATTTTTTTTCGTTCATGGAGGGGGGGTTATACCCAGTGGATCTCCCCCCAACACATAAATACGCCACTGACTATATATGGTTCTACATGGTTAGTGCTTACTTATTTGGTTATCTGTGATTATTTTTTCTGCTATCGGTAACATCATATTTCTCAAACAATACGTATGAAATAGCTGGGAATGGAATAAACGGTAATACGGAAGTTTTTCTTCCACAATCGGTATTCATTTTTATATTGAGAAATTGGGAAGGAGGTGAGGAAGGCGCAGTCCATTATTCATATTATTTGTCAACAATAATATTATTATTATACGATAGGTTTATATACAATATATTACCTATTTCTATGAAACGGGGGAAAACCTTCCGGGTGTGTTTCACGTGAATATAATTAATTTTTATTAAAAAAAAAATGATTTATTCGTTTAGAAATAAGTTTACTGTTGCGTATGTAAACGGACAGATATACTTTGTTTCGTTCTTTTTTTTTTTTTTATGCTGATTAACTGTAATTTACAAAAATACTGTATCTATTATAATACACTGTTATACATATATATATAGGTACGGAAAATCGCACTGTAATAAATTTGAATGTTCTACATTTTGTTTTAATTGTAAAAATATCCTTGTAAATAATTGCATACTATAAAATCGTCAACAATGACGTTTAATTTAATTACTTATTTGCATATTATATTTTGCGTGAGTTAATTATTTACAGCGAATGGAGTTCATTCAAATCGATTGTGTTTATATTGCCATACCTATGTATTATTATGCAAATGTGTAAGGTTAAATCGATGAAATACAATATAACTCTGTATCCAAACAAGAGAGATAACGAAATCGTTTAGTATTCAATATATATATCACTGCAAATATCGATACGAAAGATTTTAAACTCAGTCATTGGAAATACCGAGTTAAACATTATGCAGACATTTATATTGCGAATTTTTAATTTTTTTATAATATGAATATTTAGAGTATATATAATACATAGTACCTCTCTATAAAATATTTTTTAATGTAAGTATTTGAGTGCATTTTATGTATAAAAATATTTTTAATAGTATTTGAGAATTACATTTTAATATCGTAATTATTTTTAATTATTAATATTGTTATGTAATTTTTAAAAAACACTATTAATTAAACATATTTACGTAATATTTTCAAGTGCAGTTATTATAGAGTCATAAAATTTATGTAATCATATTATTAAGTGTACCTATATAGATGACATTTTGGAGAAAACTTTATCGCGGCCCGTGGTGGAGTTCTACAGTTTTCTAAATGTTTATATAGCTTTTATTACACTTCACGTACTTATAAAAAATGTTTTTTATTTACACATTTTTAAAATTACTGTAAATTTTTTTGCAATTAGGTAATATTTTAACAAATTCTTAACCGACAGGCCTCTAAAATATTTTTAAAATGCTATTTTCGTTTATATTTGGGTAACATATTTTAATTAAAATTTTAAATATAAAATATTATACGCGAAATGTTATTCGGTTGCAGTATAATATTATGATTAAAATATATTATAATTAATGTATAGTATAATCTTATACTCGCGGTAATGTCGTTACACACAATATATAATGTAGGTATTCCCAGTTTATTTTGTTTTATCTAAATTAATTAAACATAATATTAGACATTTAAAGTGCTGAAAAAGGGGTCTTATTTAATATATTATATTAAACCTGTACGAGTTTGTCAAAACAACGGTATATCGAGAGTACGCGGTCGACTGCGCTGTATTTAACAGATAAGGTTAAAATGGCGGAGGTTACGTGGTTTCTCGAGTCTTTTTTTTTCGTCGGGGAATTTATATAAAAATATTTTGTTCGGCTGAATAACTTGACTTTATGCACGGGAACATGACGTATATATATAATAATTATATATAATATATATATGTATACATATAATGGAAAGTTCAAGACGGAGGAAAAGTAAACGAAAAACTCGTTACACACTGTAAAATAAATTAAATAAGGTACAATGTTTTGTATACAAATATAGCGTATATACGTAATATACCTAACCTAAATATGATTAAACTTTATTAAATTAGATACCGTATGTTCGTATAGGTAACTTTAGGTACATAGATCATAGGAAAAATATACATTACTTGCACGGACCCAATAATATATATTTTCGATGAAAAAGGTATTGTAAACGATAATGGATTTAGAACTTTCATGGCCTATATATAAAATGACCTAAATAAATAATTTATTTTATATTTTAAAAATAAAAAATATATTTAAAAGTCATAAACTAAAAATGACCGGAATTGTATTTGAATCCCAGCAGAGAAATATATTTTATTCGTTTTGGAATTTTTAAATACTATTTATACATATTGTTATAGTAGAAAAATATACGATTATGGAAATAATATTGTGTAATGTTAGAAAAATATTATAAAAATTGATTTGGTCACTTTTTTATTTTCAATATTTATATTGTTGGGTAATACATTTTTACCAATTTTCGAATAGAGCCCTGTAATGCGAAAGAAAACAACATAAAATTCACTTAGACCCTTTAGATTTTATATTTGTAATTTATTCAGTTTGCAGTGGTATCAATTTATACTAAATATTTTAAATGTTAACACTATATCCTGATTTCTTGAAAAATATTATGCAGAAAGAAAGGATGTAGTCTTGTTAAAAGTAATTTAAATTAAATAAATACGATTAATTCATTTATTTCAAAAATGTGTTTTAAATAGGTACTATTTATATAGATAGGAAGATAAAACAGATAATGAGTGTAGCGGAGATGTGAATGTTAAGGGGGGTGAGTGGAGTAACTAGAGAGGATAAAATAAGGAATGAGTATATAAGAGGTAGTAAAGGAGTAGCTTTGATAGTAGACAAAATGAGGGAAAATAGATGAAGATGGCTTAGGCATGTATTTAGGAGGGAAGAGCTTAAGGCACTAAGATTAGTAAAGGAAATGTATGTAGATGGAAAGAGGGGGAATGGAAGACTGGAAAAGAGGTGGGGGAATGTGATAGATGAGGTTAAATGAAGAAGATGCGGGAGATAGCGTTAAGTGGAAATGTAGGACTAGGGTGGCAAAGGAGAAGAAGAAGAAGAATAAGATACTAATTTGGGGTTTTTTCAAATGTCACTCTTGTCTCGTAAATCCTAAAATAACGTTTAAACTATTTTTTCAATATAGAGACGCGAATTAGTTCATTATCTGGCCACTTGAAAATATAGCTCTTTATAAAACGTACTTTCTCGAAAATCTCTTTGTTGTCTGAATCATCCAGTCTTTAAAACTATTAAGAATGTAGAACACATAATCACTGTAAACGTGTCCTTTTGTTTCAGGATAACCGTCGTTAGAATCATGTACTGGTTTTGCAAATGCGTTATTAGTTTGGCGGTGTTGGCCGTCAGTAAGACGGCGATATTGCCCGGCGGAACACAAAAATGCGTGCCACCTGGACCGGGTCTAACACTGAACGAGTTTCTTTCCGGCAAGTTTTACTTGTTCGAACGGCAACAGGAATTCAGCATCAAACTCCTGCAAACCGCGGTGGCCGCCTCGCCCAAGCAAAACCTGATATTTTCGCCACACAGCATATACACGGCGCTTTTGATCACTTATTTCCTGAGCAGCAACAAAACCGAGGAAACATTGAAGACTTTCCTTAATCTACCCCCAGAACAGGTACGGTACAGTAGAATATAATCCTTATAGTTTCACACCACTATAGGCATTAAAGTATTGGCATTTCAAAGTTAGTTCGATTCCGATCGTATAGAAATTATATTAGGTTCCGGTTTGAACGGGTTTTTATAAATACGTTCTAAACTTTCATTAAAAATATGTAACTGTATAAGAAATAAATAGTAATGTATTAAACGGCCAATAGGAGTTCATTTAGATGTTTTTCGAACAATTGAAATTGCTGGTTATGATTCTTCAATAATTTCAGTGGTACTATAACTGGATCACAAACCGGTTCTTCTTTATTATGTTTCTACCACACATTGGCAGATTTCGATGTTGAGTTTTCAGATTTGTAAACAGTTTCAAATTAATTTTTGGGCTTATAACAGTTCCGATGTTTTCTAGGATTCCAAGGCTAAACACCGTTTCTATTTCAAATAAACAATTTAGACTTAATTGGGTTTGAAAAACAAAATTTAATTCATCAATGTAATTTAACACGGTTTCACTTTTAACTCAGAGTTTAGTGAAGAGGGGAAGTTTCTAATTTATTTATTATTATTTACGTATATATTATTAATTACTTATATACGTTATGACGTATTATGATGTGGATAATGACTGAATGCTGTATCATAAAATGTTGGAGCCGTATTAAGAAAAATTAGTTATTGTACTAAAGTTGAAGTATTAGAACTAGAAATGGAACTGAAAGTTTGAATTATTTAAATTACATTTTAAAATAAAGCGAATTCTTATTGGTTATTTAATATTACCCATATTTAAAATTTAGTGAAAGTAAGGCCCTATTAAAACCAAAAACCTATTAAGTATTTCACTTATACTGAAGAACTAAAACTGAAAGCCAGACTTCTTTAGTCATTAATGTTTTTATATTATGCTTTACATCATAAAATAAGTAATTAAAAATTAATATTGTTATAATTGTTTAAAATTTTAAATGATAGAGTAGAATATCCTATAGTATGTGTAAAATAATAAAATATTAATATTTTACACGATACACCTAGAAATACAGGAATAATACATACGCTTATAGGATATGATTTTAAATTATTTAGATTTTGACTACCTAGTAGTAAATTTGAAAATGGTCTCAATTTTATTTTGGCTAACCGGGTTTTCGGACCGGTTTCAAAAAGATTTTAACTGAATCCAATATATTATGTTATTGTTGTCGATTTGTGTAAATAACGAAATAAGTGCTCATAAATTTCACCGGATATGCATCAACAATAACTTATTCGTTGTACAAGTAAAGTAAAACATAAAATAAAAATATAGTGTAAAATATTATAATATGCTCTCGAATAACTGTAATTTAAATAGACCGCAATATACTCGTATTATTATATTTGTTAATAATTAATAATCTTTTATAACCTTTAAACCTGTGATTATGACTATATCTTTTGAAAAAAAAAAATTTACTTATATATTATATAGGTATATACTAATGTATATGTTATGACTAATGGCCAGTCTAAAACAGTTTTTGGAATAATTGTAAGTACTTTATAATTAAAGAACCCGTTTCTCGGTATAGGACATGTTAATCAGTGTTCTTAAGTTTTGATTCGTTTTTATATAATATTTCATTGATATTTCTAAAAAAATATATGTTTAAAATATTTTATGACAAAAAATATTTCGGGTAACTATATAAGAATATTTTTTGAAGAAATATAATATCTTCGTTATCAGTGTTACTAAGAGATATTTTCACGGATTACCAGAATTACCACGGTTGGCCACATTTATAATTACCATCAGAGAAGGGATGAATAAGAATAAAAACCGTTTTGTATAATATAACAAGTATAACCAATATGTTGTTCAAAGTATATGTCCGAAGATGGTAATATAAAAAAAACGTTTTGATTAAATATAGGCTATTTTTATTCTCAAGTAAAATTAAAACTTACCTTTAAACTTTTAACGAATCATCAATATATATTTTAGAAATAAGTAATTTTTATTTTAATTGACCAATTTACTAGTTTAATCGAATTTAGTTTTTAATTTTGATAGAAGATTTGATTAAATGTTTTGTAATGTTGTAATGACGATGATTCAAAATGTTTTCATGACATGATGATATATTCACAAAGTTTCTCAGCGGAAATACTCTGGAAAGTGATTTTTTTATTTTAAATGAAATTTTGTTAGGTCTTATACTTATTATAAACTTTACTAACAAAGTCGACCCAGGGTTAATGTTGACTCTTGTTATAAACTTTTGTATACTTATCCAATTTGTTTATTTAGGGGAAATTAGGTATTATGCAAGCATATCGCATGGAGAAATTATTTCATTCAATGAGAGCGTTGAACTCTAGCACGGATTATGAATTAAGTTCAGTGGACCGTCTATTCGTATCGCAGAGGTTACCGCTACAAAAGTGCATAGCCGACGTGTTCAAAGATGAAGTACATAAAATGGATTTCGTTATTGATCCCGAATTGGCTCGTTTATACATCAACAACTGGGTGGCTAACCAGACCAATGCACAAATTAAAGACTTGATACCCTCGTCGAAGATTTCGTACAACACGAGACTTGTGCTGGTAAATATTAGGTCTATTTAGTGTTTTTGAACTGTTCAATATTATAATTTATAATATTTCGTGTGATTCCGTTAGGCGAATGCGGCGTATTTCAAGGGTCTATGGAGCTCCAAGTTCTCGTCGGAGAGCACGAAAGAAGAAGTGTTTTACACGTCACCCACAGAAAATGCGTACGTTCCGATGATGTGGCAATCCGGTAATTTCAACCTATGTGAGTATTATGATCATTGCTTGCATTTTTGAGCTGTTTTAATTTTTCTTATTAAGTTTATCATAAAATGTATTAATTAGTTCTATTTATTTATGTATAAATTTAATATTTAAATATTTATCTCATTATATCTTATTTTTTATTAGAACGCTTTTAACCTTTAATCACTTTCATTTTATATAGTGAGCTCCGATGACTTGGGAGCGCACGTATTAGAACTTCCATACAAAGGCGGCGATATCAGTCTGTATATTATCTTGCCACCATTTAACAAACAGCGAGGTATCAGTATGCTGACCAAAAGACTCAACACAAACATCCTCCAAGACATTGTGTCAGCCAGCGAATGGAGGTCACGGTCAGTCGAGGTGTCTCTTCCCAAATTCAGCGTCGAACAAAACATGGACAACCTTGTTCCGGTGAGTGTTTATTATGAACGTTACAAAACTTGTTCACACGATTTTAGCCGAATAAAGAAGTTTTACTCCCATGCAATCGGTGTAACCATATGGAATTTAGAGGTTACATAGGCTCGAGTTCTACCAAATTAGTCCAAAATTTACTATTATAGTGTTCCCAATTTTACTTTAACAGATAGATTACTAAATCTATTCTGAAACGTTGTAGATTTTAATCTAGAAGTTTTACGAAAACGATCGTTTGCAAATTATCGAAATAGACTTAATTTCAGATTTTAAATTGTGTACTCCATATTATTTTAAGATTTCATTGCATTATTTAAATAATCATTAAGAAAGGGAAAATCAATTTTTTTTTATTTTTAAATCACTAACATTTTTTAAAATTAATATTTAAAAAAAAATTGATGAGGTGGTCTCCAATATGGGTATTTATATAATTTGTTATAGGTTTTAGCTCTAGAATAATTTTATAATGCCTTTTTTCAGGGGTTGGAACATAATTAATAGGAACCGGTTTTGGAAACGAATTAATACAGTGAGTTAAAATACCTGTACCGGGAGTATATTTGAAGGACTTTTTAAGAACCCGAACCTTTATTGTGCCTTCATAAAAAAAACCTAATGTTCCAACCTCTGATAGTTGTTTGTTCTGCTTGAACATGTATTTACCACTAAAAATCAGTGACATTACGTACTTTTAAGGATACCTTAAAATTAATTCACCTAGTTACTATCTATAATGTATTATATTAACTTGAGTGATTGTTTTAGATTTTGGAGGAAATGGGAGTGGGAGACTTGTTTAAAGGCACCGCTGACCTTTCAGCGTTAACGGGTAGTCCAAATGGTGTGACGGTCGACGAAGTCGTGCATAAGGCGAAAATCTCCATTGATGAAGAGGGAACGATAGCCGCTGCAGCAACAGCGTTCATAATGTCCCGGTCATCCAGACCGATAGAACCCTATAAGTTCCGATGCAACCATCCATTCGTCTATTTCTTGTTCGACAAGGTTACAGGATCGGTGCTGTTTATGGGCGTATATAATTCACCAAAATCTAACTAGAATCTACTCTAAAATACCCTTAATACATATTCACCCCAATCCAGTTCTTTGTCCATTAGGATTACAAAAACACCTCACAGACCTACACTGCGCCCGGCTAACTGATAAAAGCCATAACTATCAATATATCAAAAATAAGATTTTTGTTTGCATTTTGTTTATAATTGGACCATTGTGCATTTAATGTAACTACGATAATTTACAGAAAAATTGCATTTTTGTTCCTTAAACAATTGTAACTACGAGTATATGTAAAACTACGAATACACCCTAGAAGAAAAACAGCAACTAATTACCTTATCGGAACCTTATCACGTGTTACGTTTATAGATATTTATTATTTATCTAAAAATCTAAAAATCAACAATATTTTTAAATTTTTAGTACTATTTTCTTATAAATCCAATCACAAAATACGAATACAACCGAAATATTTTTATTCATTTTCTCGACAATTCGAAAGTTGCAATTTCGGTTTTTACTAGTAGTAGAGGCAGTACAGTATAGTTTTATAAGATGTAAATATCCGTTTAAGTTTTTAAGGCCTTTATTATTAACTATCGTATAATATCGTTTATAAAAATAATTCCTATAGTTCTATATTATGCCAACGGTATCGATTTGCCGCGAAATACGATATCCGGTGACGAATTGCGTGCGCGTATAGAATGTCGCGGTGCCTCGGCGATTTATTGTTGTACGATATACGTACAAAAAACAAAGCGTACCAACTTCTAAACAGAAAAAGTAAAACATTTTCGGTAAGGACCGGAATCGATGTTCTAATAACATTTCAGGGACTCTTTGGCCCGAAAAATTCACGTTTCAATTGTTTCAAATACATTATTTCGAAAATATTTTACTTTTAATATTTAAAAATGTCTCTAAAACCCAATAAAAATATATTATTTTACTTTTCGAAAATGTTTTAACGCAAAAATATTGATGGCGTCTGTATGGCGAGTTTACTATTTAGTATAATATCCAAGTCGTGCAATTACATAGGTATATATCTATCATTTTAAGTTTATGTGTATATTTATCTATTTATATGTTGTATGTGTGTGTGTGTATATATATAATATTATATAATATATGTATATGTAATATATTATGTATTCGTTAGACAATAGTTTCTATAGTATTTAGTATGTTATATTATGTGTAATAAACCTTTTAAGTGAAATAAATTACGTGATGTACCTACGGCAATATATAATTACCTACATGTTTTCAGAATGACACGCGTTTGGATTTAATCGGAAACGTTTTGCAAACTGTTGAAATTCACGTATAATACATATAGTATATAGTAGTTTGTCAAAGTCATTTAAAAGCCTGCAAAAGGACGGGAAATAGTACCTACCTTTATGTAGGTATAGAGTGTGATAATTTTTTATTTTTTTTTTTATGTAACTAAATTATATTTCTCTCCAGTGACCTCGGATTAAAATTGAGTTTTCGGAAGGAACTAGGGAAAACTGAAAAAACACATTTTTAGATGATTTTCAAAATTTCCAGAGTGCGCATGCGTAATACAATTTGCATTTTTTAAAATAGAAATCCTTATTTCTAACACAAGATTTCAATGGGTTAATTTTTTTGTAGTAAAAAGTTTATTAACTTTTTGTTTAAAACTTGAAAATATCGTTTATTTTAAAATTTGAAACAGCTGTAACTCGGTCAATTTCGGGTTTAGGACAATAATTTACCTATATCATATATGACAAAACTACGGAAATATTTTTTCCTATACAAATCAGTTTTTGTCCAAATTGTAATTGTCTCAAATTTGAGACATAACAAATATTTTTTGTTGTACAAAATTTATATGGGTCAACTTTTTTATAACATATTTGAATATAAAAAAATATTTTGTCATTTTTTTTCGAAAAAATCATTGTCTCTATTTCTCAAACCCAAAATTTACCGAGTTACAACTGTATCGAATTTTGAAATTATCGACATTTTCAATTTTCAAACAGTTATAACTCGATCAATTTTGAATTTAGAACAAAAGTCGATAAAAAGTAAATTATTACAAAAAATTAACCTATTGAAATCTTGTGTTAGAAATAAGGGTAGCCATTAAAAAAAAAAAAAAATTTGCAAGTTATATTGAGAAATGCGTACTGAAAGTGTTGTTGAATATTTTGTTTTATATTTTAATATTTTCTAGTTCCTCCCGCAGAAATCTGCGGTCACTGGATAGAAATATTTAATGTTACTTAAAGAAATTATCACACTGTATATAAGTTGTTTTCTAATGTTGATGACGACGGGTACGTATACCTACATAGTATGAATTCATCGTGTGTGCGACCTGATAACTATGGAATAGCATGTAAAAAAAAAAAGGATTTCATATCAGTATTCTGTGAAGACTGTTGAAGTTGCAAAACGTTAAATAAAAAAATGCTTAGATAACCCGAGGAGAGAAAATATAAACGCGTCACAAAAACATATATTGAATCAAATATTAGCAGTTGCACTACAAATATAAAAAACTCAAAAACAATATTAGAAAATATCTAATATGGTTTTTAAAAAAAATTAGCGAAATTTTTTTTTTTTAATTTACGTATACTTACGTATATTTACCTATACTTAATACTATATTATTATATTATATATTATAAATTGCATATAATGTATACTACATGTATATTATATAGGTACAATTTAGTGGAAATATAATTTTAATTTAGTATAAATTAAATGTAAAATAATTTTGTTCAAATTAAACAAGACAAAAAGGGAAAAGGTGGTCAATATGGGGTGGAAGCTAATGCTCGAATAGGACAAAATGATCCTGATCTAATCTCGATATATAGTATTATTTTCCGTTATTGTCGGTAGTTTTCATTAGCATTTAATTAGGAAAATTAATAAAATTAAAACTTGACTTTTTTAAAATACAAACTGCTATATATTTTGAATTTTAACGGTCCTACGCTACTCATTCTGCCCAAAATAGTATATATATATATATATATACAAGCAAAATAAAATTTCAAAATTTTATGAAAATTACTGAAAAACTGTTAAGATGGTATAACATTTTTATAACTGTTGTAAATAGTTGAAATTTCTGTTTATAATTTAGTTAATTTAATATGTATTTTATGTATGTTTTCTCGTGTATATTTTAATTGAGCTCAGCCCATTAATAATCTATAATAAATAAATAAATAAATAATATTAATAAAATGTTTAAGTAAATTTTTCAAATAAATTTCAAGTTTATGGAGTTATATTTTTCCAATTTATATAACGATTTTATGTCATTTTCCTAAATGCTAAAAAACTTTTGAGAAAATCGAAAAATTATTTGTAGAATGATTTTGCTATCAGAAACATTCTTCAACGAAAACTACAATTTTTATTCTTTTAACCAAAAAAATATATTAGCTATTTGAGTGAGTGACCCTATCCGGTTTCTAGGTACGTCCAAAAATAATTACACCCGAAGTGCATTTATTTTGCCTTATTATCTATTCGACTTAAAATTCTAATTACAATAAATTTCTTACCAGATCCAAAATCCTACTTGATTTTTTCTATCCAAAAAGTATATAAATATATGCGCATTAAAAAAAAAAACAAATCAAACTTTAAAATGTATTAAAAATCACTTCAATGCAATCAACAAGTTTTGAACTTTAACTACTTCAATATAGTGCTATTGCCGTATAGTAAATAATTAGATTAGTTTTCACGTTTCTGGCATTATAATTTTCCCATTTATAACGATTTTCGGTCATTTTCGGTGGATTTCCTTTATACTCGAAATTGCTGGGAAAATCGATATCTTTGAAGAACCGACACCGACCGTTACTAGAATATATTTGCTACCAGAAATCTCTACTCGAAACTCAGCTCCTTTTATCTTTTATGTGTATATGCGTACCTACATAAAATTATATATAATATAACTAATTATATTACTCGGTAATTATGACAAATTTCTTCGTTATTTTTTGATTTATAACAATAATATAATTACGTTAAAATCAATAGTTTTTCGTTGCGTTTATAAAATCTACCGGAAAAATCAAAACCTTATATGTTCAGAGTATACAGAATATATTATTTTCAAAAATATCCATAACCTATCCTTAAGAATCTGCGTGCAGTGGTATACATTTGTTACGATAACGTTTGATAACGATATCAATCGCATTTTCGTTCGATCAAAGTGAATTCGATAATTATGTGGAATCTGCATAGGGACACAGATTTGTCCGTCCTTCGGCATATTCATTTTCACTCTCTCTCTCTCTTTATGTATTATACTTTGACAGTGGTAATTAACATAATTAAAAATAAAACCTATTGTGTTCCGGAAATAACGGCGTCCTTTTCATATAGTGCTACCACGCGTAAAATAATTTCTCTTCCGTCGTCCGCATAAAACTTTAATGGCCGCGGGATGCTTATTTATGGCCAAACGCGTCAAAATATACGCACAAAAATCGTTCCGACTCATTGATTCGAGTAGGTATATCAATTGGAAGTTAAATAGTTATCTGCCGCATCCTGCGATATGATTCTCTGAATAAATTACAGAAAAAAAAAAAAAATAAATAAAAATACCGTCTCAAGATTTCGTTTTCAGCATTAAAAAAAAAAACACTTTAATCGGAGTAAAATATACATTTGTTCGCATTATATTATTTAATCAATTTTTAAATTTGATAATTTTTTTACTAATCAAGAACATCATCAACTTAAAATAATTATCACTGGGAATATTTTTCCTCAGGGAATTTTTTTCAGGGATTCGACAATATTATGTAATAAGCAAAAAGGAGTGTGTAAAAGAAAAACTTCCGTATTATGACTGTTTAATCATGCATAATGCATACCTATGCATATTCTGTATTTTAAATTTTTACACTTTAAACAAAGACATGATTATAAGAGACTCGTAATCTATTTAGTTGATTAGTCCTATGAAAAGTATATGGACGGATGTTAGCAGTCAACGTAAACAATTCACAATTACAATAATAAAGGCGGTATTCCACGCTCACCGTGTGCCGTGTACCGTGTACAGTCCGTGCATATCATATCGTATGTATCATATTATCATTACAAGATATCATAGCAACCGTAGTTTATTAACCATTTCAGTTAAACACCAACCTAACATTTTTATAAATTGGACAACCTGTATAATTGATATTCTCCGTTTCCAAAAATTTCAAATGTTTGTTTTTATATAAAATTAAATTTCACGTGCATTGTGCTCACTATTTTATATAAAAGGATTCTGATATAGATATCGAAAATTCTTATCATAATAATTGGACTTTTTGATAACTGATAACATACCCCATAACCACACGGGACAAAAGTTGAGAATTGTTCAACTTTATGGTATCCAAGTTTATATATCGGTAGACACGGTTAACCATAATGGTATACCACAAGTTACCGAGTGGTTCAACCAATCAGAGAGCTATATTGTATGAACGGAAGATACACGGAGAGCGTGGAATATCGCCTTAAGGCACACGTAGGTACCTGAACGGTGATACATGGTTTCTTGATTAAAAATATACAATCATTATCACTGATAGCACGGAGATTGACTCACGTACAAAAACATTGTTCCACACTGACACTGTCAAACGGATCGACAAAACTAAGGTTAGGTATACAAAGTATAACGACGATGAAACATTTTTAATACAATAATAATTCACAAAACAAATAAACATTTAAATATATATCTAATATGTGTGCGCGTGTGTGTGTATTTTAATTAAGAGGACGTTGGTAAATTAAAATAGACCGTTGATTATGACTGAAGGCACCGCGTTATGACTCATGTGATTTTTAGCGTTAAAATATATCTACATAAAAAAAAAAAAAACAAATAAAAATAGGATGGCATTCTCAATATTTCGTATAATAGCCATTAAAGTTTTTAAGAGCGTTAATACAATATAATATTATATACCCGCATAAAATAAATTAGGTACGTATAGACAATATTTTTTGTGATGGCCATTTTTTTTTAAAAATTATATGCAATATAATATTATATACATGCATAAAAAAAAATAGGTAGGTATAGAAAATTATTTTGTAATTGTCATTTAAAGTTTTTAAGAACTTAATACAATATAATATCATATACCTACATAAAAAAAAAATATGTATATATAGACTAATTTTTTGATATATCCTATTAATATTTTCAAAAATTTAAATACAATATTATACTATATTTACCTACATAAAAAAAAATAGATTGCTAATGTCAATATTTGTTATAATAGTCATTAAAATGTTTAAAAATAATACGCTACAATATAATATACCTACATAAAATTAAGTAGATGGTTATACTCAATATTTTTTGTTATAGCTATTTCAGGTTTTTAAAAGACTTGATACGATATAATATTATATACTTACATATAACAAAAATATATAGATATAGAAAATATTTTTTGTTATAGCCAATTAATTTTTTAAAAACATTCAATACAATAAAATATTATATACCTACAAAAAAAAAAAAAAAATAGGTTGGTATTCTCAATATTTTTTACATTGGTCTTTAAAGCTTTTAAAAGCCTTAATACAATATAATATTATATACCAGCATAAAATAAAATAAGTAACAATAGACGGTTTTTTTTGTTATAGCCATTTTTTTTTTTAAATTTAATAGAATATTATATTAGGTATATATCAACATAAAATATAACAAAATAAGTTTGAATTATCAATATTTGTTAAAATAGTCAAAAAAATTTAACACAATATAATATTATATACTTGCAAAAAGAAAAAAAATAGATTCGTAATATCAATATTATTTATAACGTCTTTTTATTTAATGTAGGTGTATAATATAGTAGTGTATTAAATTTTTTAAAAATTTTAATGACTATTATAAAAAATATTGACAATACCAACCTATTTTTTTATTTTTTATGCTGTTATTTGATATATTATTGTATTAAATTTAAAAAAAAAAAATTGCTATAACAAAAAATATTGTTTATTGTTACCTATTTTATTTTATGCTGATATATAATATTATATCGAATCAAGTTATCTAAAAACGTTAAAAAGCTATAACCAAAAATATTGAATATAACTGTCTATTTTATTACATGCTGGTATACAATATTATATTGTATTAAATTGTTTGAAAATTTTAATGACAATAAGAAGAAATATTGACAATACCATCCTATTTTTTTTTTTTTTTTTTTTTTTTTTTTTTATGTATGTATATAATGTAATATAGTATTAAATTTTCAAAAAATTTAAATTATAACTACTATTTTAAAAAATATTGACAATTAGGTTGATATTTTCTATTTAATGTAGCTATATAATATTATACCCCTGTGGATGGGGGGTTAGAATACATCCACGGTAGTCCATGCCTGTCGTAAGAACCGACTAAAATGGACCTAGGAGTGGGCAGCAGCACTCCTAGTACTAAGTGTAGATGAACAACGTTAGTTACACTTAGCTGTCAATCCCTAGAAATAGGGATTGGGCTGCGATGTGGAAGGCAAGGGGCAACCACCACATTAACATCCCTAGTTAGGCAACTAATATTTTTGTCTTCTGAAATGGATTCTTGCAGTGTAAAAATTTGTCCAGACGTAAAATAGCTCCCCGTTCGGATGTCCAGGTGGGAGCTACCCTGCAGAATACATGTAATAGGAACAAAACACAAAGAATTGGAACATGGAACGTACGTACAATGTTGAAAACAGGAAAAGTGGAAAATATAAAATAGAAATGAAAAGACTAGATATAGACATATTAGGTTTATGCGAAATATGTTGGCCAGAAAATGGTGACTTTTGGTCTGACGATATCAGAAATATTCATACAAATAGTACAAAGGGACAAGCTGGTACTGGAATTGCTCTCATCAAGAAGTGGGGTATGAGAGTTACGAACATAGTGACCTATAGTAGCAGAATATGTTTTGTCAAAACAGAATCAACACCAAGTAATCTTATAGTTATACAAATTTATATGCCAACAACAAAAGCAGATGATGAAGAAGTAGAAGAAGTGTATGCAGACATTGATGAGCTATTGAAACATACTAAGTCACATGATAATGTCATAATCATGGGAGATTTTAATGCTATAGTTGGTTAAGGCAGGGAAGGTAGAGAAGTTGGAGATTTCAGCTTAGGCAAAAGAAATGCAAGAGGAGAACGAGTAGTAGAGTTCTGCAAAGAAAATGGGCTGATTATAATGAACACCAGATTCCAAAACCCCATAAGAAAAATATATACATGGAAAATGCCAGGCGACATTGCCCGATACCAAATAGACTATATATTGGTGAAAAACCGTTATAAAAACCAAGTTAAATTTTGTAAAGCATACTCAAGTGCTGACTGTGACAGCGATCACAACCTTGTAATGATGAAATGCGAACTCAGATATAAAAAACCACAAAGACCTAAATTAAAGCAAGACAAATATAGTGTAAGATTACTAAAAAGAGCAGAGGT